>CAIGQZ010025690.1:2507897-2556345 GCA_903798205.1 Danio tinwini
TGTCATCATGGCAAAGATAAAAGAAATCAGTTATTAGAAATGAGTTATTAAAACTATTATGTTTAGAAATGTGTTGAAAGAATCTGCACTCCGTTAAACAGAAATTGGGGGAAAAAATAAACGGGGGCTAATAATTCAGGGGGGATAATAATTCTGACTTCAACTGTATATATATAAACATTATTAAAATAAAAACAAATAAAAAATGTAAAACTATAATAACCTTGTTGTAAATGGCAACTTTTTATTTTAGGGTCCCTGGAAAATGTAAAAGCTCAAATCGTCGTCGACACCTGTCCTTCAGAAATCATCTGGAACAACCTATATTGACTCTTGCAGAGGTGAAAAAGAACACAAATCATTTAAGAGAGGTCAGTAAATTGTTTACTATATTTTGATTTGGTATACAGATACTTTCATGTGTTTTACACTAGTAACCAAAAGTTTTGAAAATGAAAAACAACCATATTATGTTTTATAAAAGGTTCACATTTTGGTTTTAAAAAAGTTCCCAACGGCACATGTTGGAAATGGAACACACATCACAGCTTATTAAGTGCAATAAGATATGCAAAGTATATGTGAGTGTGAGCCCAATGCAGAAATGTATCCGCTTGTTAAATGTGACGTCGCGCAAAGCGGCTTCCTGGTCCAAGCACTCTATCAAACTGTATGGGGAGACACAACAAATGCTAATGATAAACGTTTACAAAGCACTGTAATACTTTCAAAAATCATGATAGCTATATATATATATATCCACACCTATTGTCCTATGGCCAGAAAGGGATTAATTTTAAATAAATTGTTAAAATATTGGTGTCTGTGATGCAGCAAGTCCAGAGCCTGTCGTGTACACTATGATTTCATATACAAATCACTTTAATGTGCTGTAATGTGTGACTAAAAAGTGTTCATAAACAAATATTTTCTCAATTCAAATGAGTAGCGGCTTGGACCCGGAAACAGTATTCCATATGTCACGACTTAACAAACAGATTGATAAAGCACTGTAGTTTTTACACCAGCATATTGGTTTATTCTTCATCATATCCTAAAATAATAACACCAACAAACAGCAGCAAAAGTTGAACTGTTTTGACTTGTTGTTTGAGGTGCGGCTAGCACGGTTCATGCAAATAAAATGAATAATTTTCATTGCGCAGTGCAGCACTTCCCATGTCCCTCTTTTTTAGCCAGTTAACCAGAAAATTACAAGCTAGGTTGCTGACGGAAGTGGTGTAAGTGAGGCCAGCAGGGGGCGCCCAACCTGCAGCCTGTGTGGGTCCTAATGCCCCAGTATAGTGAAGGGGACTCTATACTGCTCTGTGAGCGCCGTCTATTCGAATGAGATGTTAAACCGAGGTCCTGACTCTCTGTGGTCATTAAAAATCCCAGGATGTCCTTCGAAAAAGAATAGGGGTTTAACCCTGGCATCCTGGCCAAATCTGCCCACTGGCCTCTGTCCATCGTGGCCTCCTAACCCTCCCTATATCATAATTGGCTTCATCACTCTGTCTCCTCTCCACCAATCATCTGGTGTGTGTGCAAAATGGCTGCCGTCGCATCATCCAGGTGGATGCTGCACACTAGTGGTGGATGAGGAGATTCCCCCCAATGTGTAAAGCGCTTGAGTGCCCAGATGTTTTACGCAACGGATGCCCTTCCAGCTGCAACCCATCACTGGAAACATCCATACACACTCATTTACACACAATTGATCAGACAACAATCAGACAAGCTGAAAAACTATAGACATAATAAAATATTAATTGATTAAACATTAAAATCAGTTGAATTAAATGACAGACAAATGTATATATTAAAGTGAACAATAAGAGATGCAAAACAAAGGTTTGTTAGTGAGTATCAGAGCCCCGAATTTGTGAATGTAATGTATTATTTGATTTTTAGGTCACTGTTGCTGGAAAGATCTTAGACCGGCAGCCTGCAATCAGCATTCTACCTAACGAAGAAGGAGTGCATTATTCTCATTATATTCTTTATGATACCACTGCAAATGTTCATCTGAGTTTAGCACATGAATTTAATATAACCATCAATCAGTGGTATGTATTTAAAAGTCTTTCCATTTGTGACTTT
This sequence comes from Danio tinwini, assembly GCA_903798205.1. Taxonomy (NCBI): domain Eukaryota; kingdom Metazoa; phylum Chordata; class Actinopteri; order Cypriniformes; family Danionidae; genus Danio; species Danio tinwini. The sequence continues at coordinate 2,510,001 of CAIGQZ010025690.1, forward strand.
GGAATAGGCAATGTGCTTTGTTCGAATGAATTCACCAAACTGGAAGAAATTTCCCCTTTAGAAGACCGGGATCCTAAAGAGACGGTCATCTCAGGAGTGGTCACTGAGGCACTGCTGACCTTTCAATACATCTGTTCATGTGGCGCCACTCTCTCGCTCTCTGATACCAAATTATTCTGGATTAAATGCAAGCAGTGCAATAAAAGCTGCCGATGTGTAAACATTCAAAACAAAGCCACGGCCAGCATAACCATCAAACAGCTGGATGGAAGAGATGAGAGAGTGGTGTTACATGATGCGCTGCTGCACTCTATTGTCAGCTTCAAGAGTGAGGGATACTGTGATAGTCAGCAGTTAGAGGAGCGTCTGCTGAAAGCTGAGAGAATGACCGTGGTCTGTGTAAACGATGAGCCCCAGAGTGTTCAAATTGAACAACTGGGAAAATCCAAGCATGTGGCAAAATACTTTTTTTCTTTGGGAAGATGTTGTGTTGTGTAAAGCCTTGTTCACCACAAAATCTAAATTCTGTCATTGTTTACTAACCAATGTCTTTGTAAACCAGTGTTGGGCATAATTAGCAAGATGTCCTTGCTGCAGTCTGTATCACGATGGTGTATTGGACCAGGTTCAATACAGTGCATCTGAAAAGTATTCATAGCGTTTAACTTTTTTTCAAATTTTTTTGTTACAGCCTTTTTCCAAAATGGATTAAATTCATTTATTACCTCAAAATTCTACACACAATACCCTAAAATGACAATGTGAAAAAAGATTTTTTGAAATTGTTGCAAATTTATAAAAAATAAAAAAACTGAAAAATCACATGTACATAAGTATTCACAGCCTTTGAAGCTCTAAATCAAGCTCAGGTATATTCTGTTCCCACTGATCATTCTTGAGATGTTTCAGCAGCTTAATTGGAGTTCACCTGTGGTCAATTCAGTTGGTTGGACATGATTTGAAAAGGCATACACCTGGCTATATAAGGTCCCAAGGTTGACAGTGCATGGAATTGTCTGTTGACCTCCGAGACAGCATTTAAGGCACAATGCTGGGGAAGGTTTCGGAAAAACTTCTGCTGCTCTGAAAGTTCCAATGGGCACAGTGGCCTCCATCATCCATAAGTGGAAGATGTTTGGAACCACCAGGACTCTTCCTACAGCTGGCTGGCCATCTAAGCTGAGTGATAAGGGGAGAAGGGCCTTAGTCAGGGAGGTGATCAATAACCCGATGGTCACCCTGTCTGAGCTCCAGCTTTCTTCTTTGAAGAGAGGAAAAGCTACAGAAGGAAAACCATCTGTGCAGCAATCCACCAATCAGGCCTGTATGGTAGAGTGGGCAGACGGAGGCCACTTCTTTGTAAAGGGCACATAGCAGCCTGCCTGGAATTCGCCAAAAGGCATCTGAAGCACTCTCAGACCATAAGAAACAAAATTCTCTGGTCTGATGAGACTAAAATTGAACTCTTTGGAGTAAATGCCAGGCGTTACGTTTGGAGAAAACCAGACACCGCTCTTCACCAGGCTAATACCATCCTTACAGTGAAGCATGGTGGTGGCAGCATCATGCTGTGGGGATGTTTTTCAGCAGCAGGAACTGGAAGACTAGTCAGGATAGAGGGAAAGATGAATGCAGCAATGTACAGAGACATCCTGAATGAAAACCTGCTTCAGAGTGGTCTTGGCCTCAAACTGGGGCGACGGTTTATCTTCCAGCAGGACAATGACCCAAAGCACACCACCAAAATGTCAATAGAGTGGCTTCACAACAACTCGGTAAATGTCATTGAGTGGCCTAGCCAGAGCCCAAAGCTAAATCCTATTGAACATCTCTGGAGAGATCTGAAAATGGCTGTACACTGTCGCTTCCCATCCAACCCGATAGAGCTTGAGAGGTACTGCAAAAAGGAATGGCCAAACATTCCCAAAGACACGTGTGCCAAGCTTGTGGCATCATATTCAAAAAAAACTTGAGGCTGTAATTCTTGCAAAAAGTGCATCAACAAAGTATTGAGCAAAGGCTGTGAATACTTATGTACATGTGATTATTCAGGTTTTTTAATTTATTTTTTTAAATGTGCAACAATTTTTAAAAATCTTTTCACATTGTCATTATGGGGTATTGTGTGTAGAATTTTGAGGAAATAACTTAGTTTGATCCATTTTGGAATAAAACTGTAGCATTAAAAAATGTGGAAAAAGTGAATACCAATTCGATGGAATTGCTCCTCAGTGTTTGGACTCTCAGTGATTATTAAACCACAGTGAACTGAGCTAAACTAAACTGAACTTAAACACTGAAAACTGAACTGGCACTGTTTCAATTCACTATAAACTTCCATGTGAAGCTGCTTTGACACAATCTACATTGTATAAGCGCTATACAAATAAAGATGAATTGAATTGAATTGAATTTCCGCATTGTACGTAGTGGTAATGCCCACACTACTGTGATGGTCAGGTTTAGGGTTGGTGGAGGTGTAGATGATTGTCCACTATGTATTGGACCTGGTTGAGTACATTGTCAAGCTGGTGGCTGCATAAATAATGTGAAAACATGTTTAAAAACATGTATTACAGCATTTTTTTTGTTGTTGACAAAAATGTTGCATTCAACAGGTTTATTTTTCTATGTACTGAGTCAAGTAATTCAATTACTTATCAGACAAAATAATAACAGTAATTTAAATACAATTTAAATGTAACTTACCCAACACTGTTGCAAACATAAAATGCATTCATCTTTGGAACACAATTTAAAGATTTTTTTGTAATGAAATCTGCATAAAAACATTTTTACATATAAGAATCAAGCAATTGCATCCAAGTTTCTTTATATGGTAAAAAGATTTAATGTAGGTGTTTACCCACATCTAAACATAGATTAGCATACAAACCAAAAATTAAGAAGCCAGGAACAACCACAAATTGTGGGAAATTGTTTCCAAAGAGCCTTTAAATTAAATGTTTTTCAAAGAACCACTTTTTTCAAAGCATGATGAGCATAATAATAATCTAATGCAATATTCCGGTATAAAAAAACTAATTTAGAAAAGATCCATGGATGTTAAAAGCTTCTCATAAAAAAAAAAAAAAACATTAATGCACTCATGAAATGCTATTTTTAAGTGTATAGAGTTTTAGTGTATAGGTCAATAAAAACTATACATCATTAAAACTGTCTTTGTGTATATTAACTATGTGTGTATAATTTTGTGTATATTAACTATATTTCTCCTATAGGTAAATTGTTTATATATGATACATTTTTTATGTTTTCATTTTTATTTACATATTTCTGTTAATAAATAAGTAAGGACACATTTTTATGTTTGTTTTTATGTCCAATCTCCAGTTGGGATTCACCCTAGCTGTATGCAGTGGTGGATAAACAGGAATTATTTGACAGAACCAAAGGTCATGAAGCATGTCTCTTTTATTGTTTACAAAGATTTGTCATTGTATTTATTACTGATACATATATTAATTATTCACTCAAATATTTTTCCATTGATTTGTAAAGCTACATACAGTATTCTGCAACTCATTTGCAATATTTTGCACACATTTGTACAGTTGTTTATTGGCCAATGTCAGTTATTGCTTTTTTCATGTAATCTTGTTCTTGTCTGATTGTGTATTTTGTGTTTCTGTATGCATTTGTAGAATGCTAAGTTAGTTTTACCATAGACATTAGAACAGGGGTGCTCAACCCTATTCCTGGAGATCGACCTTCTTTCCGGTTGTTGCTAGATCGGATACGTTTGCGGCCGAAAGTTAACAATAATTATTTAAGAAATTTCCGATTTATTGTATTTTATTAACGGCCCCCAACCCTAAACCCAACCATCACAGAAGCGTAATAACAGTAGTTGTACAGAGTATTATTTATCTTATCAAATTACCCAATACATTTTATTTTTAACCCCTACCCTAACCCTAAACCCAACCGTCACAGTAACGTAAACATATTAATTATTGTTATACAGTATCATAAAAAATGCCGCTATATTAATGTGCATATCGCACTTCCAGGCCAGCCGTGTATCGATCCTCGACTTTACACCCTTCCTTCAGTTTTCAGTTGCAGCCCATATCAAACACACCTGCCTGTAATTATCAAGCGCTCCTCAGGTTCTAATTAATTGGTTCAGGTGTGTTTGATTCGGGGAGCTGAAATCTGCAGGAAGGTCGATCGCCAGGAACAGGGTTGGTCACCCATGCATTAGAAGATGCTAAATAAGACAAAAGCATCACAACGGCGAGATGACATGAACTGACAAAAATGATACTAAATGACCACTTTATTTTTTTCCAAGCATTTTTATTCATCCATTTAACCTTGATAGCTGAATGGATGTGAATATATTTTGGACAAAGGCATTCAGTCAGTTGGCATATTGCCATGGCAACCCTCAGGCTCAAGTGAAACCCTGTTATCGTCTAACTACAGAGATTCATCAGTCTATCAGTGGGAATATGGAATAACTCAGCAGTGCTTTCAGGTTTCCTGTCATTTATTTATTTTTCGAACATTTTTTTATAAACACTGTATTATATGGGCAGCACGGTGGCGCAGTGGGTAGCGCTCTCACCTCACAGCAAGAAGGTTGCTGGTTCGAGCCTACGCTGGGTCAGTTGGTATTAGGCATGGGACGATAACCATTTTTAAGCTATACCATGGTTTGGAAAAGTCAAGGTTTTAAAACCGCCAAAATTTTCTGTAATACTGTTCCTAAGGTATGTGTAAGATTTTTTTGTTTACATATTTTTTTTTTTTAGGACAACAGTATCTCCAGCAGAAAAAAATATCTAAAGATGCCGTTTTAAATTGTGAAGAAATTGTGTTTTTGAAACTAATGAAGACAGCATAAATCAATTAATCTTTTGAATTATTTAGCCTGAAATGTTTACTGTTCCAAACTTTTATAAATCTTTCAAAAAATAAAATATATTGTTTTCAAAAGGGGAAAAACCTATAGAAAGACTATATTTTAGAGCAGTGAGCACAATACTGTGATACCGTGAAACCATGATATTTTTATCCAAGGTTATCATACCGTCAGAATCTTATACCGGCCCATGCCTAGTTGGTATTTCTGTGTGGAGTTTGCATGTTCTCCCTGTGTTGGTGTAGGTTTCCTCCGGGTGCTCCGGTTTCCCCTCACAAGTCCAAAGACATGCGGTACAGGTGAATTGGGTAAACTAAAATTGTCCGTAATGTATGTGTGTGAATGGAAGTGTATGGGTGTTTCCCAGTGATGGGTTGCAGCTGGAAGGGCATCCGCTGCGTATAACATCCTGGATAAGTTGGCGGTTCATTCCTCTGTGGCGACCCCAGATTTATAAGGGGACTAAGTCGAAAAGAAAATGAATGAATGAACACTGTATTATACATTAAAATTGAACAATATAACCCAGTATACCACAATGGGACTAACAACCCCATCATGTGGAAGGGAAATGTAATCTGTGTTTTGTTCAGCTGCACCAATGGGATCCTTGTGTGCAGCAAAGCATAATGGGTGTCATGTTATAGCTTCTGGGGGACATCCTGGTTTTAGCTGAATCATTCATGTAGAAATAGACACATAGGGAGAGTTCATGCTCAAAATATCTCTAGACCTTTAAGCAGAGGTCATCAAGGTCAAACGGCTAACTAGGAGAAATTCCCATGTGACTCCTCACAAGTTCAGCTTAATCTAATAATCCCTTCTGTGTCTTTTCTTCATTGGTTTATTAAATTGTATTTTGTGTCATCCTTTAAAGCAGAGATGCCCAAAGTTGGCTCATTGTAACTTTTGATTTGGCCCACAATCCCATCTGAGAGGAGAGTGAGCAAGATGGAGAGGGTTGGGGTGTTTCCTTAACATAGAGATCGTCATTTCTAATTTGACGCAACCTTTATTGTTTGTTTTATTGCTGAGCTACAAAAAAAGCAAACTGAAACTAAATGTTTCAATTAAATGTAAATGAATCTGGTTTTGTATAAAATGTAAATACTGTCACACATAGAGGACTATGCTGAAGACATCAGCAAGCAAATCAAGGCAAAACTAGTGTAATTCTGTTTGTTTTGTTTTAACTGTAATAAGTTCATTATAAAATGTAAAAAAATATGTTGTATTTATTATAAAGCAAATTTTTTCTATTTTAAACTATTATTAAATAAATTAGGAAATCACCCATTGCAACTATATTTACCTCCGGCCCACTAACCTTAATCAAGTTTGGTTTTTGGCACCCGTGCTTAAAGTATTATTTATTAAGTTATATATAATTAAGTTAAGTTATATATAATTAATATGCAAATTCAAATATTTTTCTCAAAAACATTTAGTCAATTTTAAACTATGTAATGGTTTCTATGCACAGCTAGAGTTTTAAAGCTGACGATAAACTTCTGATGAAAGCTTAATGTGACTATTTTCAATTTCACAAGGTTGTTTTTACAGCATCGATGTTGTAATGTAATTACAATACGTTTCGTTTAATAGACTTAACGATTCATTTAGTTGTGTAAAATAAGATGAAAGACCATTATAACCGCTGGCGCCGTCAGTAGAATTGAATATACTGGGGTAAAATAAACTGTCATATTTTAAAGACATGGCGGGGGAAATGGAATTTAATGCAGTGCTTTCTGTCTGATCTGAGACACACTCTATATCGTAAAGTATATCTATCAGGCAGTGAATGTCCCTGATTTTTAAAGAAATCAGATCTTAAACGTGACAAATTTGCAATGGGAAAGACAGTTCACCGGAAGCCCTTGGGCTACCTGGCTGAAAATTAAAAGTCTGTGTGCATATAGCCCAAATTTTATAAACTATAGTTAATTTTTACATAATCATTAAACAGTGATGTATAACATTTAAGTACTGGAAGTTTAAATGCCTTAAATTCATCTGTACACTTTAATTAAACTGGTTTCCCCTTACTGCTGAAATGGCCCAAGAGAATATGGAACAGTTAAAAATTAAATGCCTCAAAAAGGATGCAATACTACAGAAACTGCCAAAATAAGGTGATGCTAGTTATCAAATACAAATAACTAAAAAGTTTAGAAGAAATTATGTTCATAAGTTAAAAAAAATGGTGCTAAACCAAGAACTAAACCTCTAATGGCCATTTAGTCTCGAGTTTAATACTTTTGTCCAGAACTGCAGCCTGCTTGGGATCTTCAAAAGAGCCTGGGATTAGGTTGTCAGAGACTTTACACTGAGAGAATAATAATAATAAGAAAAATCAAACAAGACCCCCAAAAATAGGAATCATAAGATTAACTGTCATAAAATAGATAAAGATAAAGAATTTGGAAAGAAAGGTTTTTGGGGTTTCCAACAACAGGCTGATATGCATGCAAGGTCAAAAAAACACTTTCATTGTCTTATAATATGCATTTATTTTGACCTAATTATCCCAACGACTCCCATAGGATTTGTTCAGGGATTCATTTCTTCCAAACCCCTCCTTTGCATGATGCTAATTGTGATTGGACTGAGTCTGTTGTGATTGATCTGTTGTGTTGTGACTGATAAAAATATGTATTATAAGCATTTTAAAAATGATTATATACATTATCTTACTATTATTTCCCCATTATAATGAATTCATTATAGAAATAAAAACGGTCCAATTTAGATTCTCAGAAAAAATGTTTTAGTAAATGGGCAGTGTTAGCTATATATTGACGTTGTCAGATAAAAATGAAGACTAATCTTCGATCGCCATATTTGTGAAATAGGCCTATTGCATAAAAACAGCAAACAAATATTAATGTATATTTGTATATTATATGGTGGAAACAAATGCATATCGAAAAATATTAATTGTAAATCAGATTCTCATCACTGGATTTTCTGTGCACTCAATCTTTAATATACTAAAGAGACAGCTAATGGATAGACTGTTATGGTAATAATGAAAAGACAAATTGAAATAAATACAGAATAATATAATTATCTTATTTTGTGTTGAACAAAACAAACTCATGAAGGTATGAAACCACTTGAGGGTGAGGAAATATAGGCACTAAACTTTCATTTTGGATGAACTATCCCTTTAATGCGCATAAGATGGAAGAAAATGAAATAGAAAAGTGCAAACTTATCTACATTTCAATAAAATCATAATGAGTAAAAACTATTTTCTTCTTTAGAAATGTACTCAAATCAGTTTTAACTGTAATTAAATATAAATCCACCAAAATAAATATAATTATATAGTATTTGTCAGTCACCAGCAATCTAGCCCATGCAGATTACTGGAGAACTACAAATCTGCCAGCAAAATAACTACATATCCAGTCATGCACCACTCACACACCTGGCGTAGATCCCCATGATTGCAAACAGACACAGCTGAAGCTGTTCAGGACTAATTACACAGACTTCTCAAACACACACACACATTGCTGAGTCTTATGCTGTTTGTGAACAGTACGATGCACTTGCTTAGCCTTGCTGTGTTTGAACTTTGTTTTGTTTGTTTACGTTGTCTGCTGCCTGCCTTTTGAACATCTGCCTGTTTATCGACCACGAATCTGGATTGCCTGTATACATCTGTTTGCCCCCGTGTTGACCATTGCTTGCTTGACCATTCTGTTTAATAAACCTGTGTTTGGATCCGCACTGCTTTTGTCAGTGCCACTTCACATTACATTTTTGACTTTTCATTGTGAATTGCATTAGTTTGAGCAATTTTACCTGTAAAGGGAAACTTGCTTAATTATATAAATATGAAAACTTAAAGTATTTACATAACTTATTAATGACTAGATGTGAAATTACTAGTGATTATAACAATACTTGAAAAATGTACAGTGTGCCTGGAAAAGAATATGATCAGAATATTAACTTGCATAGTAAACACACACACACACACACACACACACACACACACACACACACACACAGTATTCTATAATAACACATTAAAGACTCATTAAGATTTAACAATATGATGCTTCAAAACATTTATTCATCACAACATAATACAATCTCTCATAACAGAAAGTTACTAAGACACAAAAACAGAGGTATATAATCAGTGACACAACAAAGAGGAAATTTCATAATAAAAGTGGTGCTTTCGTAAGAGACGAGAGTGCAAGTGAGCAAGGCAAAAGCAAACAATCTGCTAAACAGGAACATGTGTAGAAAGAAGTTAAAGACGAAAAAGAGGTGCTAAATTTAGTCAAAAATCGCAGCTTTATAATTCATTTAATCTTTGATTCGATGATTTAAAATTCCACAAATATTACAAATAACACTACAGACTACAGGAGCTGTATGTAAAACTTTGGGAATGCTTCAGTATCTGAATCATTAAGGCCATTGGTTACATGTGCTATACGTACAAACACAGATATCATATTTACATCTCAACTGGGTCTTGTGCCTTCATCTACTAATCTTCGTAACTGCATTACGCAATAAAAGTCTGGCTGCCAGAAAGACGTGAAGTGGATTATACAGCAGACCGGACTAGCAGACACACTTAAATAAAAATTCAAGACAGCTGTTTAAACAAAAAGCAGGAAACGTCCATTGAAAGAGTTTGAACAAACACCAGTGCAAACAGTCAAGAAGTGTATTGACATTGTATGTGAGGCAGCGGATGGACATGTGATGTGTCCTTATCAGCATATCAGTAGTCAAATAATGGAGTCATTATTAGTGTAGTACAGTTTGTGAGGGAACATTTAGCTCTACATTTACTGATTATACTTAAATAAAAAAGAAGTCTTAAGGCTCGTTAATACCAAAAATGATAACTATAACAATACTATATTAGTGTCCGCATTAAACACAATAAAGCTCTGTTTATTATAAGTGTAGACTGCAGTTTTGTCATCTGCTAATTTAAAATGTTTCAAACTCTTTAATGCAGGAATGATTCTGATAAGCTGGTATTGATTATATGGTTCATGAGATGGTAGACCAAAATGTTCTGGATTTGTTTTCAATATTGTTGCTTTGTGCCATTTTTGTTATAGCTGTGGACTATTTGATTAAAATAATTTATTACATTTATTAATAGAAATCTAATATATGTCGATATCACTCCAAATAATTTTTCTTACTTAGAGGTTTTTGTTTCTAGCCCAAATAGAGTGTAGGAACTATGATGTCAATTTGCATGCAAAAAAGCAAGTTAGCCTTTTAGCAGTTCCGGTTCCCTCGTTCCAAAGTCAATAGTTTTTTTTCAACGGAATTTCAGTTAAATCGCTTAAAGGGCACCTAGGTTACCACTTTTTCCAGATTTAATACAAGTCTTTTGTGTCTCCAGAATGTGTCTGTAAATTTTCAGCTCAAAACGCCTATCAGATTTTTTATTATACCTTTCATAAGTTTCTGTTTTATAGTTCTAACCATCATGTAGCAGTTTTTGTGAACTGTGCCTTTAAGGCTAGTCCTTCACGCCCACCGTTTCCACGTGCCTGTCAGCGTGCCTTAATCTCCTCCCTCGGGTGAGTCAGACAACAGACAGTTCAACGCAATCTCACGGCAATTCGTAACTTTTTGATTTAGTGGCTAATTCGTATGAATTTGTACGATCTAATTCGTACAAATTAGTATGATTTGCTCATCACCCAATGACGGTTGAGGTTAGCGGTGGGGTTAGGTGCCACGCCTCCTTTTTAAAATAGTGCATTTTCGTACGACAACTCGTACGAATTCGTACGAATTAGCCACTAAACTGACAAAACGTAAAATACGTACGTTTCCTCGTGAGATCAGGCTGTACAGTCAGACAGAAGGAAGCAGATCTTGCGTGACGTTTGTGAGAAATACTACAGTAAGAACTTTACCAATGAGTATTTGATGCATTTGTTGTGGAGTTGCAACGATGAGTCACACATGATATTGTTACAAAGTTCATGCACACACACAAATACAAACACACAAATGGCGCGGACACGCACACACACAGACAGCGCACGCGTTTAGCTTTGCACTCTTTTTGCACGCAAATGTGACAGGATACAGGTTAATATCCACTGCTGTATGGATATCTGTTACGTTAATGTACAAAACAAACCTGATTTAACATCTACAAACCGGGATTGAAGCATCTTCTTTTATAATTGTTCTGACACACGGCTGTGGTGATGAAGTAAATCTGAAGTAAATCGCTGTGATTCGTTAACATGTACTGTTTTAAAATATTTTAAAGCTTGTAAAAGTCACTCTTGATCACATTTGATGATGATTGATGATCCTAGCAAACTCAACAGATCTTTTATTCCCGGCTGCTTTGCGCACATCCTGTCTTCTTGATATGATTATACACGTTACTACAGAGACATGTTAATACGCAGCTGTCAATCAATTCGGTGGGTCGGTCTCAAAACCGCTCCAATTGGTCCACCGTTTTTATGTTGTTAAATTGAAAAAAAAAGGACTGAGTGTGTTTATATCACCCCAATATGACAGTCTATCTACTATACCCACACATATGTCTGTCCAAACAGCTTGAAAAGTAGATTTTTCACCATAGGTGCCCTTTAAATAATGTTTGTGGCCAACACAAATTCAAGATACTTTCACGTTTTATTTTATGACATAAAACACGTCAGTTACATCACACTCTTGATTTTTAAAATCTGTTACACTTCTTTTAAAAAAACGGTTCCTATTAAGTTGCTAAATGAGACTGCAGGCGGTGTCGGACGTCATCGAGCTGAGCTGGTCTGGAACGCAGCTCACTTGCATTGGGCATTTGGATTTGTCTGTGAAGTATTTTCATAAACAGTATTTTATAGTTTGTAGTATTTTTCTAATTGGAAATTAATATTGTGTGTAGATAATGCCTTCACTTGTAAAGACAGATTCATTTGTTGATCATTTATTTTAATTAAGTGGTATTATGGGGATACTGCTTACCAGTGCTGCCTGTCTCTTTTCTGCTCTTAGTAATGCAAATGTGTGAATAAATGTGTAAAAATACACACATATTAACTGTCATTTTAATGTGATCAATACATTTTTCATAGTTTTTTTTTCTTCATCTGAACACATTTAACTCTGTCATAACTGCAATATTTACACTCCACCTTAAAATATATAGCATATGTGACTGTATGGGCTGCTTTTCGCTGTACTTTGTGACAAAAAAAAGAATATTGTATTGTATTTCTGTGTCCATGATGGAACTTGCAGGCATTTGACTTGTCCCTCATGCCTCATTTCTGTCGTCTGTTAAGACAAGGTAATCGGGCTATATGCACGCGAGCGATACACATTTAAATATGTCTTATGATAATACGATGTAGACACATTTCTACATACAGTTTTAAAACTTTTACAACCATAAAGCAAAACAAAATGTGTTTCCCACGTAAAAACGATCCAAAAGGCACGTAGGTCTATGTGTTTTTGTGTATTTATTTGTTTATAATATATAGCATGAATTACAATATAATAAACAGAGAGAGAGAATCTTTGTCATGGACCATATTTCTAAAAATAAACTTGAAAAGTTGTCACACTGTAGTCCGTCTATAGCATAATGTTAGCTTTTCATTCTTGCATTTGCATTTATGATTCAAAAGTGCTAAAAGTTGTATTTTCGTGTGAGGATTATCCGGCTGGACAAAACATGTAAGTGCAATGAACTATGTTTGAACACAGAGCTTATTATTTGCAATCTTTGAAAAGCCTATGGGAAAATCCTATAGGAATTTAATTGAGGGAACCAGTTTTATGCTAGCAGCCGATTAGCCTACAAGGTGACGTCATAGTTCCTCAACTCTATATCTAAAATTTCTTGAATCAAGAAGCATTTTCTAGACAAGCAAACACATTGTCTTGTTTTCAGAAATAATAAGTCAAAAATAAGTGAGTTTTTCTTGAAAACAAGAAAAATTATTTGCCAACGAAGTTAGCAATAGAATCTTGTTTCAAAGAAAAAATAAGATTATGTCGCTTATTTGAAGGAAAAACTGACGAATCATATCAGAAAACTAGATATACAAGCTTCTTGATTTAAGAATTTTTTAGATATTTGGGTTAGAAACAAGGCAAAAAAAGTGTGATTTGGCCATTTACATATTTTTTCCAACCATTACAGTATATTTACAAATTTGTACATACAGTGTTCAGCATATATGAGTACACCCCTTACAAATCTCTCTTTTAAATTCATATTTTTAATAGGAAGCTATACAATATTACATTTGTGCATATATATTAGATTACTCAATACTGAAGCCAAATCTGGAGCTTATCTAACAAAATAACTTACGATAACCGTCCAAAAACTAGTACAGCCAAATTTATATGTTATAGAAAAATATTAAATACAAATTTAAAAAGAAGAAAAATCAAAAAAAGCAAAGAAATTGAAAAATTGAGTTGACATTTTGTAAGTTGTATTTATTTATTTATTTTTTGCAATATTTAGTTTGAATTGAATTGTCTTATCTTTTAATTTCTAAATATGTTTAGTGACTAAAATATTATTTTAATAAATATATCCGTTTAATAAATGTTTTGTTTAAATGCACCAAAATACATTGCCTATATTCACTGAGAAATTGCTAAAAATATTCATTTTCAAAATGGGCTGTACTCAATTATGCTGAGCACTGTATATGTTCAAATATATTAGCTAAAAGTTCATATTTGTGTTTATATATGACCATATATCAGATTTCCACATGTGATAACCATGTAAAGTTAGCATTGTCTTTGGGGTGAACAAACTAGAAGTCATTTGTAGGACCATAAAAGAGTCACTTTAAGATGTCTGTGTGTCTTATTTTATATCATGATACATCACATTTAAATTGTAGGGATGTCAAACACAGTACTTTACGCTATCAGACTCAGTTTACAACATCCATCCAGCATGAACAAACTTGTTTGTCGTTGACAATCTGTTAGTTGGTTAAACTAAAGCCCTGTTTATACCTGGTATTAAGATGCAATTAGGTCGATCTAATCACAAGTAAACACGGTTGGCACATCCTCTTTCACACATGCCATTCTCTTTTCTTTTAACCACTTTCCAAATTAGGGAGGTCTTTATGTAGGCATATTGATCTAATTTAATGATGTAAGCTAACATCATAAGCTACAACAGCTAATAATCTTATATTCTGACACTGTACATTAACTATAAAATACAAATTTTTGGTGAACATTTTACAATTTCCCACAGTGAGTAAATGTTAAATCATTGAGAGCCCAGCATTTTTAGAGTGTATAACTGAGTAGTGCAGGTTATTTAACATGTATATCGTCTACATTTCAATTCTTTTAGCTTCTCCAACTTTTATTTAGGATAAATAGTAATTATTATGACATTTATAAAACCACATAACCTATCATTTAATTTGATTGTGCTCCAATTAAAAGCAAAACCAGTAAGGCAACAATAGAAAACAATATAAGAAGCAGCAGCTTTTGGTTCTGCTCTGATAGTCACAAAAGTTAAATGTTGTTAGTATCAGGACTGGTAAGATAACATTAGCTTTTTGTACATTTCACTTCCGAAACAAACTTAAGACTGTTGATAGCAAAGTTTATATCTGGTCTGGTCAGCGCAATTCAACAACATATCCTAAAAATGTGTAAAGGAGTACTAGTGTTTTTTTTTTTTTGTTGTCTTGAACCAAATTTGACCAAATGAGCATCTACACCACAAAAGCAAGTGGACAAGCTCTTAAACAATTTCAGACCCTATTTTTACACCTATATTTAGTGGTGTTCACTTGACATTAGATAGACAAAATGCAAGCTAATACTAGGCCTAGTTTTGGATGCGGCCTATTGGTGGCTATGTTTACTCCACTATATTGTGCATTCACACTATATTGTGAACTCCACTATACTGTTCCCATTTAAAACAATAAGTAAACAATGGCATTTACTATAAAAAGAATTGCTGTAGAATTTACAGTATTACTGGCAATTTTCAAGTGCACTGTAAATAAAAAAATTACATTTGTGCTTTAAAAATTTGTTGTAATTGTTAGTTTACAGCGCGCTTGTAAATTAAGCCAGAAATACTGTAAAAATTGCTAGTAATACTGTAAATATTACAAGGGTACTGTAAATTAATAATTACAATTGTGCTGTAGTTTGTTGTTATTCACAGTGCCCTTTTACAGTAGTTTTTACAGTGTAGTTTTTATTGATATTCTCATAAAACTGCAGAAAGCAAATGAAACA
Source organism: Danio tinwini (assembly GCA_903798205.1). Lineage (NCBI taxonomy): Eukaryota > Metazoa > Chordata > Actinopteri > Cypriniformes > Danionidae > Danio > Danio tinwini. The sequence goes on from CAIGQZ010025690.1 coordinate 2,525,182, forward strand.
TTATGTTTGTGATCTGATTATAATGTGGCTATGCTTTGTGTATTTTATATAACGTTTTGTGCCTTGTTTCCCCACTAAGCCATATTTAAAGCTTGTTGCACTTCCACATGCTGAATAGATGTGGTTGACTGAAATGGGAACAGGCTTATGTATACGGGAAAATATTATAATGTTTTGGTATATTAAAAGACAGCATTTAATTTTTTTTGCAGTACATCAATGGTTTCTTGGTTGTGTGTTGGTATTACAACAGAGCAGAAGCAGCAGGAAGTAGAATGACACGTCGCTTTGTGAATGTGTGTGTAGTGACAGAGCTGAAGTCATCAGAGTGACAGTAATAATCTTCAGCTGCACTGACTCTCTCTGGAGGGATAATCTGGGTCAGTCTGTGAGGGAGGGACACTGTATATCTAGGGGGTGAGGGAGATTACAGGGGCTTATGAAATGCATTATCTAATACTTGCTTTTATGAGTATCTGCTGTCCAACCAGCATGCAGAAATGTTTGTACAGTGCTCAACAAAATTGAGTACACCACATTTTGAAAATAGTTTTAATCATTTCTCAGTGAATATAGGCAATGTATTTTAGTGCACTTAAACAAAACAGATTTATTAAACTGATATATTATTTAAATAATATTTTAGTTACCAAACATATTTAGAAATTGAAAGATAAGACAATTAAATTCAAGCTAAAAATTCAAGCAAAAAAAAAAAAGTATAACCTACAAAATTTCAACTCAATTTTTCTTTTTTTGCTTCTCTTGATTTTTACTATTTTTAAATTTTGTATTTAATATTTGTCTATGACATATAAATTTGGCTGTACTAGTTTTTGGACCAGTTATCGCAAGTTATTTTGTTAGATAAGCTCCAGATATGGCTTCAGCACTGACTAATCTAATATATATGCACAAATATAATATTGTATAGCTTCCTATTACAAATACTAATTTTAAAGAGAGATTTGTGAGAGGTGTACTTCCATATGCTGAGCACTTTATGTACACTTTTATCACAATTTTTTGTGCATTTTTTTTAATGCTGACAGTAAGTTGCTGTAGATTCTACAGGACATTGTTAACCATGTAAGCTTGACAATATAATTATGACTATATTCCTTCCAAGATAAAAACGAGTTGAACTTTATAGTCAGCAATGGTTTTTTTTATAATTCCTAATGCACAATTAAAGCTGGGTCAATGACAAGTAAGAATGTTCAAGAAAAAACTAAATATTTTAGCTTAAATACATGTGCTTAGAAATGTACTCTTTTTTTTTTAGAGTTTTAATCATAATTTACAGTATATTAGCAAAGTCAAAAGAAAAATTTTGCTCTGTGAGTAAACAGATATAATGAATGAAAATACATACGCCTATGCATATAGACATATAATGTAATGCTGTACAGTAATGTGTAACTTGTTGCGGTTGTCTTCGTGATGATGCGATGGTGTACTTTATCTGCCTGATTCCCGCTGAACTGGGCGAGTTGAGTAAAGTTTTATTCAGGGGATGTCCTGGGAGCGGGGTTTGCGTGCCGCACTGCAAGCTATTGGCCCGACAGTGAAAACGCAACATAATTTCGGTCTCACTTCTCAAACTCCCGGGCTATTGGCATGGCCCAGCCCGATAAAAGCCCTGACTCGCACTGGCCCAACAGTAGAAATGCGGCTATTGTAAAAAGACTCTTGTGTCATTAAGCCAAAGTTCAAAAGGTCATTCAGAATGTTTTTTTTGGAGGGGTTATTTGTTTTTAGATCACCTACTTTTTGGTCAAATCTTCCCTAGATTTGTCTGTTTTTTTTTTTTTTTCTAAATTCTGAAAAATGTAATAAACAGTTGAAATCAGAATTATTAGCCCCCCCCCGCTTTGTTCTGTAGACTATTGAAAAAAATATAGCTTAAAGGGGCTAATAATTTTGACCTTAATATGTAAAAAAAAATCTGTTTTTGTTCTAGCCAAAATAAAACAAATAAGACTTTCTCCAGAAGACAAAATATTATCAGACATACTGTGAACATTTCCTTGCTCTGTTAAGCAGCATTTAGGAAATATTTAAAAAAGAAAAAAAAATTCTAAGGGGGGCTAATAATTCTGACTTCAACTGTATATATTCAGTTCCCTGTATGTGTGAATTATATATTTTTAATGTATATTTGAATAATAAAAATGTATCAGTGTCCCATCTGCTAAAATAAACCAGATGTACCGATTTAGCGATTGAAATAAATGTCCCAACACTATCAGGCCACACTGTGTGAGTGTGTGTGAGAAAAAGTGCAGTTTAGTGTGTGTGAATGTCACATGAGACACACAGAATGGACTGTGGGAACAAGGATTAGTGAACTTGGGACAAGTGTGTTTGCAAAGTCATTAGGCAAGGTGAGGTGTGACAGCAAATAAAACTGAAACATGGTAAAATAGATGCATTTTCTAAGTTATATAATGTAATGTAATCATATATATATATATAAACAGAAATACTTAATTCACAGTTATAAATAGTTAACATTATTACAACATGGTTTTGGACTGAGTATATACACTGAAAGAAATGAATATACAGCTGTACTGTATTCTAAAACAAATATTTATGAGGCGCAGAGATGTAGAATAATGGTGGAATGAGGTTAGCATCGGTTTAGGGAGTGTGTTGGTGACCCAGACTGCAAAAATAATGTGCGTGTGTAAAAATAGTAATGTTTGATTATATTCATGTGATCTGTTAAAGTAAAATTACAGCCGTCGAGTGTATGTGTGTGGTACATGATGAGGAAGGGAGATTTGAGTGCATCCACATGATCACTTACCATAATTAACTTTAAAACAGACCCAATATTTTCTGTCTAACAACCAGTGATTGTCAGTATTACAAAAAATCAGCAGAAACCATGCAAGTGTTTTGTTTTTGGCAGTAATTATAATCTATATTATCTGTCTACAGCAACAGACACTTGCATTTTAGACTAATATACCATTGTTTCTGTGCATTTCAGTGTTTGGACTAAACAAATAAATAGGAGTATCCTCAAAATATGCTGAAGTGACAAACTTACATCAGTGTTCAAGATAAACAGCAGCTTCTCTTAAAGGTTTCGGCTTTCACAGAGCAGCAAACTTGGATCCACCCAGCTCTAAGCAAACACCATAAAACATGAGGGACATTCTGAATCCTGCCACTAAATTATGGTGCACTTCACTTATTCTCATATATAATTTACATACAAGACAGCAGTGTTGCTAAATGTAGCTAATGTATTGTGTATAAAAGAGAAAGCAAATGGCCTGTATTTATGATTAGGATGCTGAAAAGAAAGCTGCTTGCTGTACATACAAAACAGTGACTTAAATGTCTTTAAATTAATATCTAAGCTTCAGTTCTAGTTAAGATCAATCAACAACATTTGTGGTATAATGTTAATGGCAGGGTTTATGAAGTTAATTTATTAAACTAAATTAAATAAATTTGATTAGTAATGGGTTTGTGTAAAATGTTAATATTTGTTTTATTCCATAAAAGGTATAATAATATTACTTCCAGATTTTAATTAAAAGTATTGTCATTTAGGGCAGTGTTTCTCAACCACTTTCCCGGAGGACCACACATTTTCTGTGTCTCCTTAACCAAACACACCTGATTCAGATCATCAGCTCATTAGCAGAGACTGAAAGCCCTGTAATGGGTGTGACAGACAAAGGAAACATCCAAAACATGCAGTGTTGGTGGTCCACCAGGAACGTGGTTGAGAAACACTGATTTAGGGCACTTGTTTTATATGAGAGTTGGTCAGAATGTTTTATAATGAAGTAAGTTTGGAACTCAGATGTGCAGACTCCCTTTGTTTTTAATTCCATTTGGTCAGAATACAAATGATTTCATTTGTTGTGATTGGAAAGAAGGGTTATTCCACCAAATACAAAAATTTTAGCTGTTCAGAAGTTTAAACATTAGTATTGTGTTGTCTAAAAATTAATATCAACATTTCTGAAAGCATTTCATGCAATAAATGTTCAATAAAAAAAAAGTACTTTATCTAAAATTAAAAGACTATTTATAAAAATAAGCATGTTCAGTATTAAGTGCACTGCAAAAAATGCTTTTCTTACTTAATTTTTTTGCCATTTCGAGTGCAAATATTAAAAAATTCTTAAATTAAGAGACGAGCAAAAATATTTGTTATATTTTATATAAATAAACAATATAAATAATTGTTTAACCCTTTCATGTGTGAGTTTTAAATACTCCAGCTGACCCTTCTGCATAAGTTTTTTTTGGTGGCCAACTTTAGAATCCATTGCATTCTAAAGTTCCCATGGTGACGCGTCAAGTTTATTACGTTACCCACCTGCCCCAATGATCTTTGTATATATTGTAATTAGTTTTTTTTTTTGCCCTTTTCTGTAAATATTGACAAATATTCTAATTATATTGTGAAATTTCTGATACTGGCTGCATGATGGCGCAGTGGGTAGCACGATCACCTCACAGCAAGAAAATGGTTCGAGCCTCGGCTGGGTCAGTTGGCATTTCTGTGTAGAGTTTGCATGTTCTCCCCATGTTGTTGTGAGTTTCCTCCGGGTGCTCCAGTTTTCCCCACAAGTCCAAAGACATGCGCTATAGGTGAATTAGGTAAGATAAAATTGTCCATAGTGTATGAGTATGAATGAGTGTTTGTGGATGTTTTCTCAGTGATGAGTTGCAGCTGGAAGGGCATCTGCTGCGTAAAACCTATGCTGGATAAGTTGGCGGTTCATTTCGCTGTGGAGACCCTAGATTAATACTGATACTCAGATTCTCAAAAATGTGATAGAATATACATTAAGTCTTTTAAAAAGCTTAATAATGATCATATTATTTGTTATATGATGGGTAATGGGTAATGTTGTTCATAGAAGGGATACAGCTGCAATTGGAAGTTAACGAAAAATATTTATATTATATATTAAATTACACATCAATTGTATTTTATTAACATCTACCCCTGCCTCAAACCTAAACCCAACCCTCACAGTAATGTTATTTGTTGTACAGTGTCACAAACATTAAACTATATTGATGCAAGTATACTCAGCTGTATCCCATCTAGACTTTACCCTTTCCGGCAGCGTGGTGAAGTCTAGATGGGATACAACTGAGAATACTCACGTCAGAATAGCATCATTTTTGTTATACTGTACAACAAATAATATTTTTGCATTACCATGAGGGCCAGGTTAAGGGTTGAGGTAGGGGTAGATACTAATAAAATACAATTAATGCGTAATTCAATAAATAATATAAATACTTCATGTTAACTTCTGATCGCAGTTGTATCCCTTCAAGCAACAACCGCAGGAGCTGCTGGATTTAAGTCATGTTTATTCATAATTTTGTTCTGAAATACATGAAGGTAAGCAACTGTTTATTTCAGAGAGGAATAGAGAAACAAATTCTAGTAACATCTTACGTGAACAAAGCACATGGTCCAGTTATATTGAAAAATAATTATCCGTCCCAATAAAAATCTGCGTGTATTTTACAAGCATTAAAAGGTATGTTTTGCTTGTAGTTATGTGTATTTGAATCTCTGGAACCTAAAATAAAAGTTATTTGTTTGAAAGCACAGATAAATTGTGATTCATGACAAGTGATGAGCACCGTCAGATTTAAATTTTAGCAGTTAATGACGTGTGCTCTGAACGTTCTAATCACACCGGTGTGATCGTAAACTTCAGGGACCAGCCAAGGCTGATCAAGCAGGTGTGATCGCACTCGTGAAAGGGTTAAGACCTAATATGCAAAAATGAATGAGTTTTTCCTTAAAACAAGCAAAATAATCTAATGTCAAAATGAAAAACAAGAAAAAACATTTTGCTTACTCCATTGGCAGGTTATTTTACTTTTTTTATTTTGTATTTTGCTTGATTTAAAGTAAAACTCACTCACATTTTTAGATATTTGGACTAGAAGCAAGACAAAAAAATCTAAGCAAGAAAAGCATTTTTGCAACATTATTGGAGCCATACAGTAAATTCTGTAAAATACTGAGTACCTACTACTAACATTATTATTGCATGAATAATAACCTGCAACTGCTATCCTCCAAAACAAATGCTCCACTCACTTCTATTGTAAGCATTTCACACTTTTGTAAATGTATTTATTTTTACCAAATAAAAGGCAACTGTATTAGACAACATTACACCACAAATGAGTGTCATCTCAACTGAGCTTAACTTGAAACCAGAACGTTCCTTCAATCCATTTTGTTGATGAACAGTTTATCTTGAAATGCTGTCAGCAAAAACTGACTAAAAAGAAAAGCAAGTATAAGAGACCAGGCAGGCATGCAGCTGTACTGTAAACACACCTCAGCGTGATCAAATCATCTGCTGGACGGTGGATTGTCAAGGGTTGAAGTGTGTGTGCTGTGAGTGTGTCCTTCAGGCTGAACGTTCTGGACCGTCTCCACCAGGCTGCCGCTGGGAAGAACCACATAACGTGCTGCCACGTCCTGCCCCTGCTGTTCCCGTAAACCCTCCTTACTATGCCAGATGCCGTACCCGAAATACACCAGGAGGCCTGTGACAGAGCAAAGAGGACAAATTTGATTATGCGAGTAGGCTGGTTTAATGGTTTGTTGCAGTGCTGACAGGAACTGAAGATAATGTGGTTTGGACCGATCTTCTTTTCCAATTAATGCTCAACCACTACTGACAGGAGCTGATCAGTCACTAAGAGCTTGTAAACAGCAAAAAAAAAAAATCTACAAACATTTTAAAATGTATTCAAAAGAGATAGTTCATCCAAAAATAAAAAATGTACTCACTATTTACTCACCCTCAACTGTTTCCAAACCTTTTATGAGTTTCTTTCTTCTGGTGAAATCATGTAGCTATTGACAACCATTGTAGGAAAACCAAATAATACTGAAGGCAATGGGTTTTAGCTTTCTTTAAAATATCTTCTTTTGAGTTCAACAAGAGAAAGAAACTCAAACAGGTTTGATGGTGTGTAAATGGTGACAGAGTCTTCAGTTTTGGGTGAACTATCAATTTAGGCTAACCGACAACAGGAAAATAGGCTATCAGTATTAGCTACAGGTAATTTCCCAACATTTCTGACTGACTACTTTTATTGTTCTCATTTGTAAGTAACACAATAAAAGCATCTGTTAAAAGTAATTGTTCATTTACATGAACAATCCCTTTAATGTAAACATCTTCATTGCTTTTATAGTTTTCTATATTTCTATTTTGTAGTTTTCTATATTAGATTGTGCTTTTCTGTTTTGTTGCTCAGTTCCTTTGCTGCTATACTTTAGTGATAATTACTAATATGACTAACATTTATGTAATTCAATAAAGGTGGTTAAAAAAAAAGAAAAAGAAAGGAAAAATTATTAAGTTTTACCTGCAGCGACCCAGACGGTGAAGCGAATCCAGGTGAGAGGACTTAACTTCAACATGAGGAATACATTCATAAGGATGCTGAAGCCAGGAATAAATGGCACCAGAGGAACCTACAAAAATACAAACCAGTGATCGAAAATATGACTAATTTACGTGACTCAACATAATATATTCTCACAGTCTAAGAACTGGTTGAATAAAAATGTAAAATTAAAAAATGTATTCTTTTACATGCAAAATTATATTATTACAACATTAAGACATAAGGCTTCATTTCTGCATGGCATTTATTTACTTTCTGGTTCTACTATGTCCTCCACCATTTTAGCTGAATTGGTGACATTACTAAAAATGAGTCACTGTTTTCGAAAGCCTCTATTTTTACAATCCACATAAAGCTCTACTGGAGCACCCCCCCCCCCACCTCCCCTCAAAAGAAAAAAATATCGTTCACCTATTATGTAAAAATGTGAATATAAACAAATTTTATGGTCAAAACATTTTAAAATTTTTATTTTTATAGTCACACTTGATTAAAACAGTCTGCAGAAACACTTTGATTAAGATTCTCCCTTTGTACATGTCATTAGATAGGTAAGCCCCAGCCATTAGTGACAATCTCTCCCTTATTAGCATATGACATTAGTCTTGTTTTTGAATCTGCCACTATGCTGACACATAAGCACTTGTAGCTCCGCCCTCTATTGAAAAAAGCACAATCTCATTTGAATTTAAAGCAACAGTCACCAAAATAGCACAATAAGCATCAAAGCCTAAAAGAGTCATACAACTTTATTTGTGGGGTATTTTGAGTTAAAACTTCATATAAACACAATAAGGATGTCAGAGGATTATTTTACATCTTGTAAAATGGGGCATAATAGGTGACCTTTAACAGTTAAAATGTGAGCTGGTAAAAATAGACTTTGTAAATTTGATTTCATGCCGACTTTAAGCAATAAAAGGTGACAACCAACTTCCAAGCAACCAACTTTCCTATTATTTAAACATTTGAGAATGGGACTCTGATCCTGTGGTATTTTTAACTCACCTGAAAAGTCTTAAGGTTGGGCTGCTGTTCATGGGCCCAGATGAGAGCCAGACTGAGCAGGAAGACGACACTGAAGATGACCAGCAGCAGGGTGAAGCTCCACACAGGCAGATGCAGCTGGTTATATCCAAACACCAACACGGCACTAAGAGAGACTCCGCTGACCATCAGAGCAAGCACAGAGAATGCCACCACTTCACCAGGCTCACAGTCACCCAGTATGCGACCCAAATACGGCTCCCAGCGAGCCTTCAGCATTCCAGGAGCCCGTTTCTCCTTCACTGCCTTTTGCCGCTCCACCAGCTGAAGTTTATCAGAGAAAGACTCATACTCCTTGAGCTCTCCACCATCCTGTGCAAAGGTCTGGGCTTCATTTCCTGCCACAGATAGATCCATCTGCTGCCCTGACTGGTTTCCTGAAGGTGTGGATGAAGCATCAGTCTTGACTCCACCTGCTCCTGAACTCCCACTGCTTTTATCCGGTTGGAAGCGAAGCACTATGACACTGGCTGCTACAAAAGTGTAAGCCAGCAGAGTGCCTATAGAGAGGAACTGGACCAGAGCTTCTAGATCAAAGATGAGCGCAAGGATCGCCATAAGGCTGCCAAAAACAAGAATGGCGATCACTGGGACTTTGGTTACAGGGTTGACACGGGAAAACACAGAGAAGAAGAGGCCATCCTCTGCCATGGCGTACACGATCCGCGGGAGAGAGAAAAGGTTGCTGAGCAACACAGTGTTCATGGCTAGATGAAGGAGATTTGTTTTAATTAGTCAACAGAGGAAAAGTCTAAACTTTAGTCTTAATTTGTATGTAACAAATAGGCATGGGACGATAACCGATTTCAAGGTTTACCTTGGTTTGGAAAAGTCAAGGTTTTAAAACCGCAAATATTATCTGTTATACAGTTTAAAGGTATATGCAAGTGCTTTTTTTACGACAATTTTTTTTTTTTTCGGGCAACATTCTCTTCACATCAAATAGTAATTAACCATCTCTTCACTGGTCAGCCCATGATTCAGGAAACATTTGAAAATTGCTATAGATCTGAATAGTGCAGTGGCTTATTTATATCCACAGAAAAGAAAAATATCCAAAGATGCCTTTTCAAGTTCAAATCTGTGTTTTGAAACTAATGAAGCTAGTAGAAGTCAATGATCTTTTTGAATGATTTAGTCTGACAAACAGGAGTAAAAATTAAAAAAAAAAATTCTAACTAAAAATTCAGATTTTTATATGTTTTTTAATTACAGCAATTTAAATAAAGCAACAGTTAAAGAGGAATGAATTTGAAATATAAAGTATTATGGAAGCATTTTTTACTATTGCAATATTTTCTTAGTAAACATTTAATACACCATACTCCAATAATGAAAAAAAGGGAGAATGAAAAAAAAAGTTTTTCTGAAGTTTGCATGTCTGTAGCTAAACTATTCTTTACATGCCTTTTATGGTTTATTTCCAGAAATAGTTTTCACTTCATAAGGGAGTAGTTTGATAGTGTTCGTTTTCTATGATCAAAAAAACAAGTGAAACTCATTTGGCATATACATAGCTAATATATTTTTTTTGCAAAGAGAAATATTTGAAGAACTAATAATGTTAAAGCTAGATTTATTTGTTTGTTTGTTTGTTTGTTCATTCATTCGTTCGTTCGTTCGTTTATTCCTGTGACAACAAACCTTAATTTTCAACAACCATTACTGTCATCTACTGTCTATCATCATCATCATCATCATCATTATTCAATCATTTTAAAATGCTGACTTAGAACTCAAGCAACATTTCTTATTATTAATGTTAAAAGGCTTATAAGAATTTAACTTAAAAAAAAGAATAAAATTAACTCAACTATCTAAAATAGATAAATATAAATATAAAAAAAATATTATATAGGTCTTTACTAGGCATGGAACGATAACTGGTTTCAAGGTATACCTCGGTTTGAAAAGTCAAGGTTTTAAAACCGACAGAATTTTCTGTTATACCGTTCATATGGTATATAAACAGTTGTTGTTGTTTTTTTACTATTTTTTTTACAGGTTTTTTGCCACTATTTTGTTTTTTTAGGGCAACAGTATTTCCAGCAAAAAAGGACCCTCCACATCAAAAACTACTGGTCCAAAATATTTTAAACGTTCCTTAAAATAAAATATACTCTGTTCAATGGGCAAAAAAGTTGTCATTTTTGTACCCAGACATTTAAAAAGGAGTTATTTTAGACCAGTAATCACAATACCATGTTTTTTATCCGGGGTTATCATACCATCACAATCCTATACCGGCCCATGCCTAGTCTTTACTGCTACCTTTAATAAAAGTGACACGCAACCTTATCAACACTAAAATGCAATTATTCTTATTAGATTTATTAGATTTTTGGATAAATTTTTTTTTTAATCAGGCCACACATTTTGACCACACATTTCAAAAATTATGTGATGTTGCCTCATGTGACAAATTAATTTGCTTATATTATTAAATAGTGTCGCCACTATTCACTTATGAATTTGGAGTAAATATTGCATAAAATAAGTGACTATTAAAAGCACATTTGTTTACATCATTTGCTGTGATTTAATTGTATAAAGAAGTAGTATTATATCAACCAACCACCTCTTTAAATATTAACACTGTCCTTCAAAAGATTATATGTCAATCATTGAGTCATACTCACCACATATGGATCCCACAGCCACAATAAACCCAGCCCAGCTATAACCTCGTCTGAAGAATGCATCCGAGAGAGCTGAGTTTGGGTCAAGCGTGTGCCATGGAACCATCAATGTAAGAACTGTGGATACCAGGACATAAGCTGTGGCCGCAAGACCCAATGAGATGGCAGTTGCTGCAGGAATGGCTCTCTGAGGATTACTGGCCTCCTCGCTGGAAGCTGCTATCACGTCAAAGCCAACAAAAGCATAGAAGCATGTTGCAGTTCCTGCCATGATACCCGAAATCCCAAACGGGGCAAAGCCTCCCTCCTGAGCGCTCCAGTTGGCAGGATCGGCCAATATGAAGCCAAACACCAAAATAAACACAATGACCACCATACTGATGGCCGAAAATATGTGGTTAAGCCAAGATGAGACACGAACACCAAATGAAATGAAAAAAGAAGCCACTAGGAGGATTGCAGCTGCTAAGAGGTCTGGGTAATGAGCAAGAAAGGGCACGTCCCAGCGCATCACATGACTTTCTGTGAAGTTCTGGATGCGGTGATTGAAGATAGAGTCCAGATAGCCACTCCATGCACGAGCTACCGCCGCTCCGCCAATCATATACTCCAAAATGACATTCCAGCCAATCAGAAAAGCCCAGATTTCGCCAACAGAGACATATGTGAACATGTAGGCAGAGCCTGTCTTTGGTACACGAGCGCCAAATTCAGCATAGCACAGCGCTGCCATCAGTGACGCTACTCCTGCTATGAGGAAAGATATCACTACAGCGGGTCCTGCAGTGTCTTTTGCAACAGTTCCTGTGAGAACATACAGGCCTGAACCCACCATTCCACCTACACCAAGCAGAGCAAGGTCCACTGTGTTCAGACAGCGTTTCAGTGAAGTTGCCATTACATCGTCCTCCAGGGTCTTCAGCCTGTTCAGCTTCTGACAAAACCTCATCACTGGAGAGCAGCCAGAAACACATGATGCCATCTTGATGGAGAACTAATAGTTGGTAAGAGATGATGTGAAATACAGCGAGGTCACACCTGCTCCATAGTGTTCAGAATCAAACAGGCCCTACAAACCTAAAACAAAATAAACAAAAGTTAAATCAAATCAATGCACTGAAAACCAGTCAGAAATAGAAGTTAGGTTTGCCAACAAGAGACAACAAATATTTTAAAATATTTTTGTGTGTGCAAAAATGCTACTAGAGCTGCACAATATTGAAAAAATCTGACATTGCAATATTTCTTGCAATTTTTTCTGTGATATTTATTGTGATATACTGCGTCTACAATTTCACCAAATGATTAAATAGCACTTTTTTTTAGAAATAAGTTATAGTCAAGCTTTATATAAACATTCACTTATCGCTATACGCAAACCATTAATTATGACTTTTGCTTCAATAAACTCCTGATTTGATAATTAAAGGTAGTTTAGTTATTGGGTTAGGGATGTAGAATAAAAGCATGCAGAATATTTAGTTTATAAGTACTAATAAGCAGCCAATATTTCAATAACATGCATGCTATTAAGCAATTAATTAATAGTAAGCATTGGTCCCTTAAATGTTAGCAAATCGTCACCTTGGAATTATAAGGTTCTATCTGCGTTCTAAATGATTTTGAGATATTGAGCTTCAAAGTTTTTGCTTTCCATATAGCAAACAATATGCGTGTAACAGTTCACTTTCATACATTAACATGACAGAGACCCTAAATGTACTCTAAATTGTAAATTATCAAAGTTCTCTTACATTTGCAAATTGGAGTAAAAAAACACAGTAAATGCAGACAGAACCTTCTAATTCTAAAAAGTCATTTTCCGCTTGGAATTATAAGGTTCTATCTGGACAATCATTTATTGATTGAAGCATTACTTTTTTAAGAAATACTATACAAAAATATATAAATTGGTGTTGTAACAATATGTTGATGCTTGAGAAAGTAAAATTTTTGCTTTCTATAACATTTATTTCATGTTTTAGGATGAATATTTTTTTCTTGTTCAAATGAAGCATACAAGGCTGTGCTAAATATTTTGTCCAGTGCAGATGGTAATTTTATGTAATTATTATGTTGATATTTATTAAATGTTATGCTTTATATGAATTACTGAATTGCATTTATTGAATTATATGCCAGGCGACGCAGTGGCGCAGTAGGTAGTGCTGTCGCCTCACAGCAAGAAGGTCACCGGTTCGAGCCTCGGCTGGGTCAGTTGGTGTTTCTGTGTGGAGTTTGCATGTTCTCCCTGCGTTCGCGTGGGTTTCCTCCGGGTGCTCCGGTTTCCCCCACAGTCCAAAGACATGCGTTATAGGTGAATTGGGTAGGCTAAATTGTATGTGTGTGAGTGAGTGTGTGTGTGTGTGGATATTTCCCAGAGATGGGTTGCGGCTGGAAGGGCATCCGCTGCATAAAAACGTCCTGGATAAGTTGGCGGTTCATTCCGCTGTGGCGACCCCGGCATTCCGCTGTGGCGACCCCGGATTAATAAAGGGACTAAGCCGAAAAGAAAATTAATGAATTATATGCCCCATGAATTAAATTAAGTATTTGCCCTTCAAGGCTTAATATTAAATGAAAAAACTTTAAAAGAAAACAGACAATGAGCAAATGAGATGAATAAACACTGAACAATGCTTCACCTACCATATATACACAAATAAAAATATTTCACATTTAATATATTATTTTTTTTATATTCGTTTCTTTTTCAACAATGCAAAATTTAAAATTTCATCTCAGTGTCAAAAAATGCTTCTAAATCATCACATTTACACACATCTCAATTTTGTGGGGTGCAGCATTATTTAGCCGACTCTGATTTTGTGTGATTTTGTGTGATTTTTCCCGCTGTTAATGGAGCAGTCCGGCAAAATGACAAAAAAAAAGCTGATCCTGATTGGTCCTCGTGTGTGCATTAAAAAAGCTAGAGTTCGACTTTGTAGATAAACCGTTTTTTTAAATAAAAGTCTTAAAATGTAAACAACGTATAATAAAAAAAAAAACATCACATAATGTAAATAAGTTGTCATTTAATATGAATAACTCAATTTTGACAAAAATGTTAGATAGAACCTTATAATTCTAAAGTGACGAAATGTATTAATTTTGATTGGGATGATTTTGTAGGGAAGTGAATAATGCATAACATGAAATGCAAACACAAATGTCGTTTTGTAAATATAAAATGTAAAAATTACACTGCAGAGTCTTTATTGTATAAATAATGCAATAAATTTATTCTTTATTAAACTTTTGTGCCTGAATACTTTAATCTCTCTCAGGCCTTTTCATTCCGTTGTGGTTAAACTCTGCAGTGACTTCACAAATCTCATGTTCTAAACTGTGTTTTTTGTTCAAGTATAATCCTAACTCAGCACTGCATATCTATGCGATGTTACTATTGCGAATGCATACATTACAATATGAAAAGATATATTGTGCAGCCCTAAATGCAATCATATTAACTTTTTTCTTTGTTATTATGTGTAGGGCTGCATGATTTTGGAAAAATCTGATATTGCAACATTTTGTTTTTCTGCAATGTATAGCGATATAAATAGAATTTTACCAGATATATGAACAGCTCTATTTTATAAGATTTCATTCATTTAGATAGATTGGGATGATCAAGTATTTCTCTATGTAGTGCATCTGCATAAATTATAATAAAGTATAAGTATATATAAATACAGCAGAGCAAAAATAAAAGTTAAATAAACAGTGCTTTATGGTTAATGGAGCCTAAAAGTATTTAGGTACAGAAATGAAACAATCAAACATAAAATAATATGGTCATCATTTTATAAACTTTTTTTTTTATTAGAATATCTTTATATTTTCTTTATCTTTTAATAATTTATCTTTTAATAAAAAATCTAATCCTGCATTATGACTATTGCAGATACATTGTGATATCAATGCTCAAATGTTATATTGTGCAGCCCTAATTCCAGGCCTATTTGAATCTAGTGATTGGTTCTCTTTTCGGTGACTTAAAGCTCTGAATACATTGGATATACAGTAAAGAGCTCATAAATATAACTGTGCAATATAATAGTATATATGGTATAAACAATATAAAAGATAAAACATGAATAACAGCATCTTGTGAAAATTGCAATCTTCAAAGTACAATGTTTACATTTTCAATCTTATTTAGCAATATTTGTATTGTTTTTTTTATGTTGGATCTTTAATCATTAGTTTTTGAAGTGTATTATATTTTATTTATATTTATTTTATATTTCCACATTTATAATCAAACATTTGCCCTGAAGTACTAAATAGAGAAATACAATCATATAAATGAGTACATGTTTGAGTATATAAAATGTAAAACATGATGATAGATGACATTTAATATGAGGTTTTTATCATGTCACCAAGCTCTACTAATAAAATCTCCAAAACTTGAACATTGTCTTTGAAACTCTACCTAACAAATCTCACAGAAAGAAACCTAACAGAAGGCTGTATAATGCTAGTCAGGTTTTAACATGCATTTGTTGTGTTATGAAACTTTTAGTGTTAAATTATTTGCTTAATTAACTTGCAATATTCCTTATTTGCCCCTTACTGAATAATATTGTTTGATTTATTCATTAAATGAATAAATGATTTGACAGTAAAGTACTTTAAAAATGTTCATATTAACAAAATGAATTTTAAATGAAAAATATATTTTATTGAAAGTGGGGTTTTTGCACTTCTCAACACAAGGTATTTAGAAGTTCTTAAACATAATAGACCCCGATTTGTTTTTATGATGATGCATATTATCAACAATATGTATTAATAGCATAGTTCTCCCAATGACATGACACATCTCTTCATGACCACAAACACAAGTTCACATGTGAGATTATTTTTTTACAACAAAAAAATTTGAAAGTAGGTTTTGTTCATCAAAACGCTATTCCACATATCACACACTTTTTTATTTTAAAAGATGTCAGACACCGAGTCTGAGTCCATGCATACATTATTTTGAGAAAGAAGTTTGCACTTCAGACTGTTTGTCAGGGCAGGCTGAGGCTATGGAAGGTATTAATAAAGTAAATAAATTTTAAATTTCTTGCACAGAATTATTATTTTGGCACACACATAGTACCCATTTAGGTATTTTGTTTTGTCTTTATACATTTTTTGACTCTTAACATGCCATTGCCTACAGCTGTTGACTTCCATTATATGATTCAGTAAGGACCCTTACTTCATTTACTCTCTTTAATGTACTACTGTAGACAGAACAGTCACATAAATATTAAACTTTGTTAGTGTTACTTTTTAATTGTGAAAAATACTAGACATACCTAAAATATTATTGAATGTATGCTAAATAAACCTGTTTTTATTTGTTATGAATAACGATTACGTTGGTTATGTTGAGCCTGGTTTAGGTTAGCGGATCCGCTTACACTTTTAAGGCTATGATGCTGCGGATGGCAGATGGTGATTCCCGTTAACATCATATCCGCTGCCTCTCCAGACCCACTGCTGGAGCCCTGCATGACGTCATATGCCATCATTGACTGAACATCTCTATTATATGATCAAACACATTTAAATACTTACATTTGATAAGAAATACAGATATTGCACTAACGTTACTTTTAACGTTACATTAAACATTTTGCTCGAGTATTTGAGACTGTCAAACAGCAAACGTTAAACTAGCCTATATATGAGAGCCAGCGATATTTTCTTTTTATCAACGATGCTTTTCTGTCGGCTAATTAAACGACACTGTGCCAGCTGTCCGTTTTCATTCTCCTTCCATGCAAAAGGCACAAGGTGTTTCAGCATCGTCACGACGACAGGTGAGAAGCTGCCCCTGTTGTCCGTTTGGTTTAAGCGACAAAACGATGCATCAAAAGCATGTACATGAACATATTTAAATAAAGAATAGTATGGCTTTTACCTGTTTTTTACTCATCCGTTCATTCGTGTGTTCGATGTTGTAGAGCGTCATTGAACAGAGCTGAGGGTGGAGGAGAGAACAGGAGCTGCTTCCGCTCTTAAAGGTACAGCGCATCATTATATAGTACCTCATTAATGTTTTAGCTGTTTTGTATCGTCCAATCACAATTTTATCAATCATTCATGTGTCATTACCATTTGTATAACCACAGTTTTACTACAAATACCAAGGTTAAACAATGAAAAACATGTATGTGCAAATAATGCAAGTTTCCAATAATCAAAGTAAGGACTTAATCACAATGTTTACATGAGAGCAACAAAGCTTTCCAATCCTGCTTACATGCAATTACCATTATTCACATTATTCAAGGGTCTTTTTCAGGGATTCTAAGAATTCAGAGTCATATTACAGTTATTTACATGACTCACGCACAGTACAAATGATGGAACAAAAGAGTATAGGTATTGACTGCTGTTTCAATTAATTAGTCTATTTATGGTTGTAGGCTATTCTGTGCATTTAGAAATAATGTTAATAGAAATGTGATGTCAATGCCACTTCAGCTGGCCCTACATGCTTTTTTTGTTGTTGTTGATGAGTACCCAGCTAGCAAAATTCATGTAACTCAAATCCGGCACACACCAGACACTTACATCCGGCCCACATACCGCATGGAATGATGGCACTTGGGCGGTCCACTCTTGTTTGCCAGATCTGGGCCAAAATTAAGCCATAGCAATATCACATATCAGCCAGAATTCAATCAAATAAAACAAAACCAACCCTATTCTGGGCCACAATTTGCTTTTATTCTGGCCCAGATCTGGCCTACACCTTACACTTGCTGGGTGTGGCAAAGTACAAAAAACCCAGCATGCATTGTAGTATGAAGACATTCTATAGGCTTATTGATGCTACAGTTTTCATAATATTCTTTTGACTCTGCTGTTTATGTTGACGTTGCTGATTTTGTCACTTTTAGTATCCTGTTTGTGATGTTTGTGAGTTTTGTTCATTTTTGTTTAATTGTCATCGTTGTTGAGGTTCATACACTGATTATTGATTTCTCTGTGAGCAAAAGTTGAACCATAGAATTTTTTTAGCTTATGAACCTTCATAATTCTGTGGCATGTGCAAGCATGTTATTATGTTACTTTTAATAATGGATTAAACATTGGTTAATATCAGTTAATTATATTATTTCATCACAGGTTGTGACTCACTTAATTTTATTGTTTTTTTACTTGGCTTGTTTGCTGTAATGAATAAACTTTTCAAGTTTTAAACTTTTCAGTTCCTAAAAGTTACAGAAACCCAAATGAAAATTGATATTAATATGTTCAGAGCTATGAGCCCAACTAAAGCAAACACTTTTCTCCATGATGGTGACTTTAGTCTATGTGGTCCACATATGTTTTAAAATAACTGGGCCACATTTGCCATATCTTCTCTGGGCCACTTTAGGCTCACAGCCACATTAGCCAGAGCTAACTGTGCCAAATATTTACCAAAAGTGGCCCACATTTGTTTTAGGATAACTGGGCCACATTTGCCATATCTTCTCTGGGCCACTATAGGCTCAAATCCACATTAGCCATAGCTTACTGTGCTGAATATTGCCAAAATTGGCCCACATATGTTTTAAGATAACTGGGCCACATTTTCTATATCTTCTCTAGGACACTATAGGCAAACAGCTGCATTAGCCAGAGTTTACTGTGCCGAATATTTGCCAAAAGTGGCCCACATATGTTTTAAAATAACTGGGCCACATTTGCCAAATTTTCTCTGGGCCACATTAGGCTCACAGCCGCAATAGCCAGAGCTTACTGTTCCAAATATTTGCCAAAAGTGGCACACATATGTCTTAAGATAACTGGGCCACATTTGCACTTACACATGTGAGCCACTTTAGGTTTAGACCCAGATTACCCTTAAATGACTATGCCACATTTTTGCCCACATTAGGCTCACATTCAGATTACATTTTGCCATAAGTGCTAAATCTTTGCCTGTCATGGCCCATATATGAATTTAAATTTTTGGCCCCACTTTGCCATTGTACAGATGTACAGGCTCACATTCAATTAGTCTGGGCCGAAGAAATACCACCAGTTCCGCATAACTGCCTAAAGTGGCCCACATTCGCATGCTATCTGGGTAGGTGGCAGTGAGATGTGTTCAACAGAGTTTAGCAGTTCGGAGTGGAGGGAACGCTTCAAAATGTCACTGATATCCTTCATAGATCTGTGTGAACTTGTTTGTCTCCAAATGAGTAAAGTTATCCAAGAGTTTTCTGTTCGTACACCATTGGAGCTGAGGATGCGCAACAGTGTCAAACTCAGTTCCTGGAGGGCCGCCTGCACACGTCATGATCTTGCCAAGTACGATGTGATCCTGGAGTAAACATCTATTTTGATCCTGGACATAATAGTTGTTTGAAAATGTAATCAATACCTGTTCCCTACCCCTAAACCCAACCATACCTGTAAATTATTCCCAAAATCAGAGGGGGATAATAATTGAGTAACAAACAAATTAATAAACCTAATCTTAAACCTTAACATAAACTGTAAATGTACCTTTTACCTTTCTGACCGGTGTAAATGGTCTAAACAGGTAAACGTTGGAACTAAACTCTGTAGGGCTATGGCCCTCCAGGACTGAATTTGACAGACCTAATGTAAGAGCTGTGCTGCTTTGTGGAGTATGATCTTTGCCTGTTACAGTCAAAATAAGCATGGTCAAAGTTATGTACATTTATTCTGTAAATCAATCATGATACCCATGGCATTTGATTAGGTTAAAGTCCCAGATGAGAACCAAGCGAGACACACAGCCTACCATTTTGAAAGTGAATTCCACATACTTTACTGCCACCCTTGTTCACATGTGCACTTTGGTCAGAAAGGCAGTTATGCAATTAAGGTGCTTATATACCTACATACTCCAAAATTGGCAAACATCACATCTACAGTTGAAGCAGGAATTATTAATGCCCCTTTTAAATTTTTTTTCTTGTTTAAATATTTCCTAAATTATGTTAAACAGAGCAAATAAATTTTCCCAGTATGTCTGATAATATTTTTTATTCTAGAGAAAGTCTTATTTGTTTTATTTCGGCTTGAATAAAAGCAGTTTTTAATTTTTAAAAAAGGATTTTAGGGACAAAATTATTAGACCCTTCAAGCTATTTTTTTCTGATAGTCTACAGAACAAACCATCTTTATACAATGACTTGCCTAATTACCCTAACCTGCCTAGTTAACTTAATTAACCTAGTTAAGCCTTTAAATGTCACTTTAAGCTGTATAGAAGTATCTTAAAAATATCTAGTAAAATATTATTTACTGTCTTTATGGTGAAGATAAAAGAAATCAGTTATTAAAAAATGAGTTAATAAAACTGTTATGTTTATAAATGTGTTGAAAATAAATCTTCTCTTCGTTTAACAGATATTGTGGAAAAATAAACAGGGGGGTTAATAATTCACGGGGGATAATAATTCTGACTTCAACTGTAATATGATTATGCCTACCTACTATTACTTAGATTGAAGTTTTCCATTTGTGTGAGGTAACGTTAAGTCACATTTTTGTCAAAATCAATTTATATTAGCATTAAAATGGTTTAAGTAAACACACTCAATGTTGCAAAATGATGGTTGATCTGTGGTACGTTTTCTTTTTTATTTTATTTATAATACACTCCGGCGACGCAGTAGGTAGTGCTGTCGCCTCACAGCAAGAAGGTCACTGGTTCGAGCCTCAGCTGGGTCAGTTGGCGTTTCTGTGTGGAGTTTGCATGTTCTCCCTGTGTTCGCGTGGGTTTCCTCTGGGTCCTCTGGTTTCCCCCACAGTCCAAAGGCATGCGGTACAGGTAAATTGGGTAGGCTAAATTGTCCATAGTGTATGTGTGTGAATGAGTGTGTATGGATGTTTCCCAGAGATGGGTTGCAGCTGGAAGGGCATCCGCTGCGTAAAACATATGCTGGATAAGTTGGCGGTTCTTTCCGCTGTGGCGACCCCAGATTAATAAAGGGACTAAGCCAAAAAGAAAATGAATGAATGAATGAATACTACTTCCCAGCCAACATTGATATGTGGGCCCAATATGGGTTTGCCCATGAGTCCCACATGAGCCATATCTAAACTATCCTATAATCTTAATCTGACTGGGGGGCAACATGGTGGCTCAGTGGTTAGCACTCTCACCTCACAGCAAGAAGGTCACTGGTTCGAGTCCCAGCTGGGTCATTTGGCATTTCTGGGTGGAGTTTGCATATTCTCCCCATGTTGGCGTGGGTTTCCTCCGGGTGCTCCAGTTTCCCCTAAGCCAAAGACATGCAGTACAGGTGAGTTGGATAAGCTAAATTGGCAGTATTGTATGTTTGTAAATGAGTGTGTATGGTTGTTTCCCAGAACTGGGTTGCAGCTGGAAGGGCATCCACTGTTTAAAACATACAGTATGCTGGATGAGTTAGCGGTTCATTCCGCTGTGACGACCCCTGATGAATAAAGGGACTAAGCCAAAGGAAAATAAATGAATGAATAATCTGACTGGGTCTAATGTGGAGCCCAACTAGGAAACATGCATTAGGACCATATTGGTAATATAGTGACACGGCATCGCATTAAGCATTGCGTTTGACTTTGTTATTGCTTAATATCTTAAAAATTTCATAGTGTACTCCCAGAAATAAAGGTACGCAAGCTGTCACTGGGGTGGTACCTTTTCAAAAGGTACAAATTTTTACTTGAAGGATCCATATTGGTACCTCTAAAGTATATATTAGTTTTTTTTAGGTACTAATATGTACCCTTGAGGTATTAATATGAACCTTTTAGGTACAAATTTGTTCCTTTCGAAAAGGTACCACCCCAGTGACAGATCATGTACCTTTATTTCTGAGAGTGTGAGATTTATCAAGAATTATGCATTTTAGTTATTTGTTTAACAGAAAACATTTTTTTCCATCACCATTGTAGAGAACAGTGGTTAGGATTTTTTTCCAGGTTAGTTTCTTGTTGGTTGTTATAATAATGTTTAAAGGCAAAGATGATGACAGAATGTAATCAGATTTATAAATATTGTAATGATTTGATTGCTTTTTTAGAAAGTTTGTTTAATTTGGAACTGTAATGTTAAAATGGTTCTTGTTTGACTTGACTGTTAATAATAATAATTTTGTGTTTAGGCAGAAGGAGAATCAGTAGTGCTTCTATAAATTTATAAAAACACATTGAACATTTGAATCAAACACACAAATATCAAGAATCAGCATATGAATTTCAACAATGAGGAGTTACTTATACTTTACTCTAGAGTCTAGACCATATGATTGAGACTCCACTAAATGGATACAATTCTTTCGATACGATCTTCAGATCCTGTTGTATATGCAAATTTAACTAAATTACATAGACCAAATCACAAAATGCTGCATTTTATTAGTTTTTTTTTTTTACAGAATCGTAAGCTATATATCTTATTTGGCATTCAAATAATTTTATATGCAGGCTGTAAAATATAATTACAAGCAGACAAGGCAGGCTCAATGATTACTCTATAGTTATTATAATCTAAATTAAACACCTATTTTGTCATACAGATGTCTAAAACATCATTGCAAACTGTAAAGATTTTCAATTCATTTGTATAACATAATCAGGGTGGCACGGTGGCTGTGGTTAGCACTGTCGCCTCACAGCAAGAAGGTCTCTGGTTCGAGTCCCTGCTGGGCCAGTTGGCATTTCTGTGTGGAGTTTGCTTGTTCTCCACGTATTTGCATGGGTTTCCTCCGGGTGCTCCAGTTTCCCCCACAAGTCCAAAGACATGCGCTATAGGTGAATTGGGTAAACTGAATTGTCTGTAGGTGACGCAGTGGCGCAGTAGGTAGTGCTGTTGCCTCACAGCAAGAAGGTTGCTGGTTTGAGCCTCGGCTGGGTCAGTTGGCGTTTCTGTGTGGAGTTTGTATGTTGTATGTGGGTTTCCTCCGGATGCTTTGGTTTCCCCCGCAGTCCAAAGACATCCGGTACAGGTGAATTGGGTAAGCTAAATTGTCCATAGTGTATGAGTGTGAATGAGTGTGTATGGTTGTTTCCCAGAGATGGGTTGCAGCTGGAAGGGCATCCGCTGCATAAAACATGTGCTGGATAAGTTGGCGGTTTATTCCACTGTGGCGACCCCAGATTAATAAAGGGACTAAGCTGAAAAGAAAATAAATGAATGAATTATAAATTATCCCAATTTAGCTATTATTATAAACATATATATATATATATATATATACACATATATATATATATGTTTGATCAAAAAATTTAATAAATACATGATTCATTGTAGTGTAATCATGGTGATCATTTGGTCTTATTTGCAGTTATTAAACATCTAAACGTTGTATAATATTGATAATTCTGTAGCCCAGCTCATGTACATGATATGCTCTCAGAAATAAAGGTACAGGAGCTGTCACTGGGGCAGTACCTTTTCAAAAGAAACAAATTTGTACCTGAAGGGTTCATAATTGTACCTCAAATGTACTTTTTAGGTACATTTGGGTACTAATATGCCCCTTTGAGGTACCAATGTGGATTCTTTGGGTACAAATATGTATCTTTTGAAAAGGTACTTCCCCAGTGACAGCTCCTGTAACTTTTTTCTGAGAGTGTACACTGTAAAACCCAACAGTCTAATTTATTAAATAAAAATGATTGTAGTCACCTTAAAATTTACTGAAAGTTAATTTTTGAGTTTTGAACTCAGTGTTGAAGTTAATGAGTTGATTAAGTGATTAAGTGTTGATTTAGCATTAATGATGAACACCTGCTGTTAACAAGCAGAATTACTGGAGAAAAACACAAAACTATAGCTGACTTCAGTCACAGCCTTAAAGGAAATAAAACATTCAATCTCTTAACAGAGGATCAATAAACAACTCCACAGACAGCATGAACAGCTTCACTTATTACTATCCTGCTTGACTTTGTTTCTGTCAAGGCTTCTACAAAAGCCCTCACAAGATTCACTGGAAATAATCTTAGACATCACCATTGATGAGAACAGCAGTTGCTTTTCTAGGGCTCTTTGACTTTTAATTATATGTTGTGACAAGAAGAAATTTGATGTGAAGTAATGAATAAAGTAGATGCTTCTTTAAACTATACTTTATTAAGAGCTTTTAAATAAACATACATGAACTTTTTTTCTCTCTCCCCAAACTTGAGCCAATTAAGAGATAGAGACAGGAAGAATCAGAGTATGAGTCCCACTGGTGACACATTTCTTGCTACAGTGCATGCTGGGAGAATCATTCAAAATTCATCCATGGCTCCCAGCATGCACTGCAGCAAGAAATAATTGAGATTTAGAGTCTGATTCTTGATGTCTGTATATTTTAAGCTCCAATTCAAATCTCTGCTGGGTTGCCTTAAGTACAACAGGGCAGTTGTTATCAGTAGAGTGAGATGCAGCACCACAACATTAATAATATAACACAAAGTGACAAATAACATATATTATACACGCTCAGAAATAAAGGTACGCGAGCTGTCACTGGGGTGGTACCTTTTCGAAAGGTACAAATTTGTACCTGAAAGGTCCATATTAATACCTCAAGGGTACATATTAGTACATAAAAAGTACAAAAGTGTTCCTCTTAAAGTTTTTAGGTACTAATATATACCCTTGAGGTATTAATATAGACCTTTTAGGTACAAATTTGTACCTTTCGAAAAGGTACCAACCCAGTGACAGATCATGTACCTTTATTTCTAAGAGTGTATGAACACTGGATAATACCATTATTATAAACACACACATAAATATATCTTCATATTTTATATATATGTTTAATTATTTTGTATTTTTTATTACGCTTGCCATAACACACAGGTACAGAAAACAATGAACAACTAAAATACGGAATGAAGTCTAAGACCCCTATAAAGCAAACACTGTTCACATCAGTGGTGATGTCTAAGGAAATTATTATTTTCAGAGAATTTCAGAAGACGTCTGGTTTCCTGAAATTGTTTAATTTATTGGGTTTTACAAGATTATTACTGGTCTAAAAGCGCCATCTATTGGCTGGCATCATTTCTGCAGGTGTGTTTTTTATGTAGCATAATTTTACGAAATCAAACCAATATTTTTTACTATCCATTTATTTATATGATTTAAACTGTTATCATTAAAATATATTCAAATAAACAGTTGCTCAAGCTAGCTAGGCCTATAATATTGCTTCTTTGTGTGGATCACGATTGCGGTGCAGTGGTTGAAGGGTCTGGATGCAGACACGATGCAATGACCGGTAAAATCTCAGCCACGCATGCGTAATCCATCATGCATCCCAATTCAGTTATTACGCTCTCCGTGAGACGTGCTTCAAGTGCACGCACGTCAAATATATTTGCTCCATTCTAAATGTTATCAAATGTGTTGTTTTTAGGTGAATGTTCTAAAAACAGATCCTGATATGTGTCTGATATATCCTGCGATGTCATCCATGTGTTTTGAGATGAAGTGATATGAAGTGTAACTGAAACCTCTTGTGCTGCTTGTGTTTCTTGTTATTCTTTTCTTCAGTGATTGTGATTATTACAGCAGGTGCTCATCAGTGTCTGAATTCAACTCAGTTGTGTTCATTAACTCTCTATATTAGTGAACTAGAGTGAACTAGGGAAAAACTAGGGTCAAACAATGACTCTGAGTGCCGACTCCGAGCTCTGTAAATTTACAACTACTTTCTCAGAAACAACAAGATTACCCAGAATGCATAGTTTGTTTGTTTTTTTACAGAATATCACTGTTTTATTGAAAATACAGAATTTTACTGTAGAATGTCGCATTTTTTTTACAGCAAAGTTTTACAATGCAGAGATGTTGCCAAAGTTATGGATTGAGTTTGTCTCAGTTTGTTCTATTTCTTCTTGTCATTTCAGACAGACTGAATGATGATCTGATTAGATCTCTTTGTGGAGCACTGGCTGTTATCAGACTCCTTGTGCAGACAATAATCTCACTGTATAGTTACAATTAATGACAAAAATAATGTTTGGGAATATAAATTGATATTTCAAACTGCTACAGAAAATATAGAAATAACCATCTTTTTAAAAAACTTTTTTGGCTAAAATACTAGTGGCTAAAGACTTTTGCACAGTAGCCTACTAAATATACTAATATATTCTTAAAAAACTTAGTATTTTTATGCATGGATTTTCTACTTTTTTATTACATAAATATATCTTATTTGGTTGTCACAACTTCGCTAAACAAGACAAGGACGAATATTATTTAATAAATTGATTTAATTTTTGCAAACTTCTTTCTACAAATTTCAAGATGCTAAGCCTTAATTTCCTGTTTTCTGTAAACATGTTAAATTTTACCTCAACCCTTTTATTAATTTCAAAGCCCTCAAAACTGTTTTGTTGTGTTCTCTTAATATTTTCTCATCCTGTAACTAATATTTTTTTTTATCGTCTTTGCCCCAGATGTTGTGTTTCATTGTTATTTACTATTTCTGTTTCTCATGTAAATTCTTCATAGAATTAAATAAAAGTTTTATGTATCGTTTCATGTTGTATTGCATCCCAGATAGCATGCAAATGTGGGCCACTTTAGGCAGTTATGCAGGACTGGTGGTATTCCTTCGGCCCAGACAAAATGAATGTGAGCCTGAAGTGGCCCACCTGTACAATGGCAAATGAGGGGCCAAAGATTCAAAATCATATATGGGCCATTTAAGGCAAAGATTTGGCACTTATGGCAAAATGTAATCTGACTGTGAGCCTAATGTGGCCCATGTGAAAAATGAAATATTTGGCCCAAATGATGGAGGACAAATGTGGGCCACAGTTGGCAAAAATGTGGCATAGTCATTTAAGGGTAATTTGGGTCTAAACCTAAAGTGGCTCACATGTGTAAGTGCAAATGTGGCCCAGTTATCTAAAGACATTTGTGGGCCACTTTTGGCAAATATTTGGCACAGTAAGCTCTGGCTATTGCAGCTGTGAGCCTAATGTAGCCCAGAGAAAATATGGCAAATGTGGCCCAGTTATTTTAAAACATATGTGAGTCCCTTTTGGCAAATATTCGGCACAGTAAACCCTGGCTAATGCAGCCATTAGCCTATAGTGTCCCAGAAAAGATATGGAAAATGTGGTCCATCATGGAGAAAAGTGTTTGCTTTAGTTGGGCTCATAGCCTTGAACCATTTAATATATTTTTTCTTTTGGGCTGCTGTAACTTTTAAGAACAGAAAAGTTAAAAATTTGAAAAGTTTATTCATTACAGCAAACAAGACAAGTAAAATAACAACAACAAAAAAATAAATAAATAAAATTAAGTGAGGCACAACCTGTGATGAAATTATATAATTCACTGATCAGTTCAATTTCTGCTCACAGAGACATCAATAATTAGCGTATGAACCTCAACAACAGTGACAATAAACCCAATAATCAAAACTCACAAACATCACAAACAGTAGACTAAAAGTGACAAAATCAACAACGTCAACATAAACAACAGAATAAAAAGCAAATAATGAAAACTGTAGCGTCAATAAGCCTATAGAATGTCTTCATACTGCAATGCATGCTGGAATTTTTGCACTTTGCCACACACAGCATGTGTAAGGTGTAGGCCACATCTGGGCCAGAATAAAAGCAAACTGTGGCCCAGAATAGGGTCAGTTTTGGTTCATTTGGTTGAATTCTAGCTGATATGTGGTATTGCTTTGGCTTATTTGTGGCCCAGATCTGGCAAATAGGAGAGGACCGCCCAAGTGCCATCATTCCATTCAGTACACTGAAAAAAATGATGTCTGCAAAACTGTTGCAAACTATTTATGTTGAATTTAAACAAACAAATTAAATTTAATAAAATTCTACTTAATTTGTTTGTTTAAATTCAGCCCAAATAAATTGTTTACAGCCATTTAACATAAAAAAATGTAGTAATTCCTAGGAATCATTTCTGAATGATTTTTTTCAGTGTATGTGGGCCGGATGTAAGTGTCTGGTGTAGCCCGATTTGAGCCACATAAATTTTGCTAGCTGGGATGGCATCTGCTTTTGTGAATTTCTGTGAAATGACATACAACATTTAGGCAATATGAAGATTTATACCCAGCTAGCAAAATTTATGTGGCTCAAATCCGGCCCACACCAGACACTTACATCCGGCCCACATACCGCATGGAATGATGGCACTTGGGCGGCAAACTATTTCCAATGAAAAGTAGCTAAAGCCTGCCCGAAAAGTAGCTAAATGTTGCCAGATGACGTCACATTCGCTAATTTGCATATAAGTGACGTAATCACGTAGTATCTGACAACTGACAAGTGTAAGCCAGTCATGTCTCTAGTTTTTGAGGCGCCGTGTATTATATCATTTTAAAACATTACATCCAGATGCACAATAAATATAGGTTCTTATTAACATATTACTTTGTGTGGTGACGTCATTGCGTAATCAAATAAAAATATAGTTGACTATTTATAAAAGTAATACAAACACTTAAAGATCTTTTATTTTTAAATATAACACTGATAATGAACAGTTTCATTCTTTTAAACAATCACAGCTTGTGTACTTTTTTGTGTACTTTTTACCTTTTGAAATTAAAACATTTATAAATGTGACAACAATTATAGTACTATTGGATTTTATTGTTACCTAAATTACCAACAATTATACATGTTAACAAATATCAGTAAATTAACAGTTATGAAAAACAATCTGAGCTAGCAATTTACTCTACTGAGTGAAGCCTGCAGCCGCTGCTCTTTTGAGTCACTTTTTAAAAATTGCTAAAAGTAAACAAATAAAGGTTAAAAATTGCTAAATTTGTTGTTAGGTGCTTTTTAAAAAAAGATGCTAGGGTAGTATGAAAAGTTGCTAAATCTAGCAACATAATTGCTAAGTTGGATACACTGCATGTGCAAGTATGTTATTATACGTTACTTTTAATAATGGAATTAACGTCAATGAATTATATTTGTTCGTCACAGGTTGCACCTCACTTCATTTTATTTATTTATTTATTTTTTACTTGGCTTGTTTGCTGCAATGAATAAACTTTTCAAGTAAAGTTCTTAAAATGTACAGCAGCCCAAAAGACATTTTATATTAAGAGGTGGGCTATGAGCCCAACTAAAGCAAACACTTTTCTCCATGATGGTGACTTTAGTCTTTGTTTCTCTAGTTTATAAGCCATTAACTTCTATAGCAGACCCCATCAACTTCAGCTGTTTCTTGAGCACTCAGTACTGTGGACACATGAAAGTGTTCATTTAAAACTGAGAATTTTGCTGTGGGGTTTAAAGGGTTAAAGGTTTGAGCTGTAAAAACACAGTGTAAAAATTTATTTTAACAGTAATATACTGTGAATGTAAACTACAGGAGTGGACTGTAAAAACACAGTATGTGGCTGACAACCCAACTGCCAGTTTTATTCTTTAAATTTACAACGAAAAGTTTTAGAGTGTATATTACTACCCATATCTGCCATGTCAAAGAGCTACGATTTTACCCCTATAATTATCACCCCTTTTATGACCCCTTACTGTTCCAAATATTTGCCAAAAGTGGACCACATATGTCTTAAGATAACTGGGCCACATTTGCACTTACACATGTTTAGACCCAGATTACCCTTAAATGACTATACCACATTTTTGCCAACTGTGGCCCACATTTGTCCTCCATCATCTGGGCCAAATTTACCATTTTCCACATGAGCCACATTAGGCTCACATTCAGATTACATTTTGTCATAAGTGTCAAATCTTTGCCCTTAATGGCCTATATTTGGGCCCCCCTTTGCCATTGTACAGGTATAGGCCACTCAGGCTCGATGTGGGCCTGATGGAAGACCACCAGTGCCGCATAACTGCCTAAAGTGGTGAGAAGGGTCTGGCTGGAAGTGGCCCACATTCATATGCTATCTGGGTAAACGCCATAAGTACCCTAATTGTTTCAGAACCACTCTGTACAATAAAAGGCCATCATGACAATCAGTGTATGAATCTGAGCAATGCTGTACTGCAGTGGAAAGGCAAACGTGAGACAGGTAACACAATAGAGGAAAGACAGCAAAAGAGAGAGAATATGGAAAGAAAAAAACAAACGGCAAGAAAAAAATTAGGTTAGAAGAGCAGAGGAAAAGATGGAGACACATAAACAAGGGGTGTTGTTTAGAGCTTGAAATGAATGAAGAGATTTTCAAGTGATGGTTGCAGCTGAAAGGGGAATGTAAAACATGCTTGAAATAGTTGGTGGTTCATTCTGCTATGGCGACATCTAATAATTAAGGGACTAAGCCAAGGACTAAGGAAAATGAACGAATGAATAAACTTTGATTAAATTTTGACAAATAACTCACATTACTCCAAAGAAGAATCATAATTATACAAATTTTATACAAAAAAATAAAAGGTTTAGTGTAGCTAAGTTTACATTAAAATGTATGTAAATATGTATTATCCCTGCATACTAAATGTATAAGCTTTCTTTGAGCAGAAACATTGAATATCACAAATTCCATAATTTACTGAAAATGCTCTAGGTGGCGCTTTGGAGTTGTTTTTGAAGAATGTAGTAATGTAGCAGCACCTGCAGAGAGAGGGGGCAGCAGTGAGCCGACATTTAATGCCAAGACTGTTCTAAAAACTTTCTTCCCTAGCAACAGATGATACAGTAAAAGCTGAAAGCAATGATTGGTTCATTTCCTGGGTTTTTTGGGGGGATTTCTTAGGCTTGTTCTGTCTAAGATTATACAGGTTTATAGGCATAAACAGCCAAAGTGCTTGCAGTATGAAACACAAAAAGAAAGTACTTGCATTACAGTACTATATTATTTTACAGTGCTCAACAGATTGCTTTGACGTTTAAGTTGGTGTTCTCATGAAACAACCAGTGTGTGGTCTATAAATTCATGTGCCACTCTTTCATATCCCTACAAGTCTTGGTAACATATCCTGTTTTTTTTTTTTTACCAAAGAGGAAGAATGAAATAAAATGATGAGTCTGGTGGGTCAGCATTGTTCCTAAAAGTAAATTTAAAGAGTGACTGATTTTGAGATAGATTTTCAC
>CAIGQZ010025690.1:2556745-2582087 GCA_903798205.1 Danio tinwini
TGGACGAGGTGTTTTTTAATATATATATATATATATATATATATATACTAAAATCACCAAGGGTGGCAACAACAACAGCTTTAGACATTCTATTGTTATGTTTGTATTGTTTCTCTTAGCAATATATTTTAGGCTGCTACATACATTAAAAAGTGTTTGTAATACTTTTTGTTTTACTTTACTTTAATTTTATGAATTACTCTACTTTTTATAACACAATTGTTCAACATAAATTTCTGAGATCTCTAAATACTTACAGGAAAAAAAGATAAACACAACTATACAACTGATTTCAATTACAAAATTAGATAGAAACAACTCAAATAAAATACATTCAATCTAAGCTCTTTTAAATTCGCAAACAGCATCACCAGCTTATTACAATTCTGATTTTATAATTTATTTATTCATTTTCTTTTCGACTTAGTTGCTTTATTAATCAGGGGTTGCCCCAGCGGAATGAACTTATACAGCATATGTTTTACACAGCAGATGCCCTTCCAGCTGCAACCCAACACTGGGAAACACTCTTACACAAACATCTACACTACGACCAATTTGGCTTATTCAATTTACCTGTACCGCAGGTACATAGACTGTGGAGGAAACCGGAGGACCCAGAGGAACCCCATGCGAACACGGAGAACATACAAACTCCACACAGAAATGCCAATTGACCCAGCCTGGGCTTGAACCAGCAACCTTCTTGCTGTGAGGTGATTGTGCTACCCACTGCACCACTGTGCTGCCCCTCTGATTTTATCTTTAACTTTATTAACTGAAATAAAACACAAACATTAAACAAATCCACAAACAGCATAAAAAGCATCTGTTTGACTTTGTCTGTCAGATGCCTACAAAAGCCCAAGTTAGATTCACTGGAAATATGTCATATGTGTTCATTGTTGAGAACTGTTTGCTTTATTGAGATAATTAACATCATAAATATTGTGTTAGTTTCTTTTTGCTTGCCATAACTTCTTGTTGTTCATTCATTCATTCATTTTCTTTTTGGCTTAGTCTCTTTATTAATCAGGGGTCACCACAGCGCAATGAACCGCCACAATTTAGTTTATTAAATTCACCTACAGCACATGTCTTTGGACTGCGGGAAACCGGAGCACCTCAAGGAAACCCACGTGAACAAGGGGAGAACATGCAAACTCCACAAAGAAATGCCAACTGACCCAGCCAGGGCTCGAACCAGCGACCTTCTTGCTGTGAGGCAACAGTGCTACCCTCTGAGCCACCGTGTCGCCATGATATATATATATCTTTCATTATATTCTGTACAACTTTGTAAAATGATGTAAAGTTCATTCATTACGTACAGCATCCCTGTGTTGTTAAATGAAAACTAAAGTATCACATTTTCACTGTAACATTTCATATATGTTTAAGGAATGTTTTAAGGTAACAGGTTATACATGTATTCTTTATAAAATTTTGGCAAACAGTAACACAATAACAAAAGAAAAACATTCTCTCAACAACAGTAGAAACGCATTATAAGGACACCACTGAGGTCTAAAAATACGTGAAAATACAAGTTTTCAGAAGTCACCACTTTGGAGAAGTGTGGTTCCTTTGCCTTGGTTTTTGATTCTCTATTTAACTTCTATTTGTATGTTGAAGTTCTATGTTTAAAAAAGACAGATTAAAACAAGTGATTGTTGTTTACTTCATATACAGTATAAATTTACTGTTTTTGTCAGTGATTAAAGTCTTATTTTCCATATTAATGTTGTGTTGAATTCACAGAAATGAAAATAAAAGTCCTTTGGTTCAGCATGTTGGGAGAACAGCAGTGCGCTGTTAGGTTTTAAAACACATTGAACATCAGAATCAGCATATGAATCTCAACAATGTTAACATGCTTAATACTGCAGTGCATGCTAGGAGAACCACACAAAACTCATCATTTACTCCCAGCATTCAATGCGACACAGAGTGGCATGGTGGCTCAGTGGTTAGCACTGTCGCCTCACATCAAGTAGGTTGCTGGTTCGAGTCTCAACGGGGTCAGTTGGCGTTTCTGTCTGGAGTTTGCGCATTCTCCCCGTGTTTGCGTGGGTTTCCTCTGGGTGCTCCGGTTTCGCAGACAGTCCAAAAACATGCTGTATAGCTGAATTGGATGAACTTAAACGGCCATAGTGTGTGTGTGTGTGTGTGTGTGTGTGTGTGTGAATAAGCGTGTATCAGTGTTTCCCAGTACTGGGTTGCGGCTGGATGTGCATCCGCTGCGTAAAACATATGCTGGATAAGTTGCCGGTTCATTCCGCTGTGGTCACCCCTGATAAATAACGGACTAAGCTGAAGAAAAATGAATGAATAAATGCACTGTGACAAGAAATTATTTCAACCATTATTGAGATTTATATGCTGATTCATGTTGTCTGTGTGTTTTGAGTGATTCTGATGTTCAATGTGTTTTTAAAACCTGATCAGTGAACTGCTGGCCCTCATTCTATTCTCAGTACAGTTCAATCAACAACACGGTATTGTTACTATACAACAACAAACATCCTAACTAGATCAGTGAATCACACTTTTATATGACAAACCAACATAATCTAATTGTTTGTTGTTTTTCATTCATTCATTCATTTTCTGCCGCTTTTCCGGGGCTGGGGGGTAGCAGTCTTAGGAGAGAACCCCAGGCTTCCCTCTCCCCGGACACTTCCTCCAGCTCCTCCGGGGGGATCCCAAGGCGTTCCCAGGCCAGCCGAGGGACATAGTCCCTCCAGCGTGTCCTGGGTCTTCCCTGAGGCCTCCTCCCGGTGGGATATGCCTGGAACACCTCCCTAGGAAGGCGTCCAGGAGGCATCCGAAACAGATGCCCGAGCCACCTCAGCTGACTTCTCTCGATGTGGAGGAGCAGCGGCTCTACTCCGAGCTCCTCTCGAGTGACAGAGCTCCTCACCCTATCTATAAGAGTGCGCCCTGCCACCCTTCGAAGGAAACTCATTTCAGCCGCTTGTTTCCGAGATCTTGTCCTTTCGGTCATGACCCAAAGCTCACGACCATGAGGTGAGAGTAGGAATGTAGATTGACCGGTAAATCAAAAGCTTTGCCTTTCGGCTCAGCTCCTTCACCACGACGGACCGGTATTGACCGCATTACTGTTGCCGCCGCACCAATCCGCCTGTCAATCTCACGTTCCATCCTTCCTCACTCGTGAACAAAACCCCGAGATACTTGAACTCCTCCATCTGGGGTAAGGACTCTCCTCCAACTTGGAGATGGCAAACCACCTTTTTCCGGTTGAGCACCATGGCCTCATGTTGTTTTTCTTATACAGCAATTTAAAGGGCACCTATTTCACCCCTTTTTTAAGATGTTATATTAATATTATGGTTCTTCTGAGTGTGCCAGTTTAGGTTCAGTTCAAAACACAATTCAGATTTTTTTATTATGATGTGTTAAAAAGTGTCATTTTGGGGGCGTGTACACAGTTTGTTGTTTTAGGGGCGTGTTGCTTCACATGAAATTTAGTTTCGACTTCCCGCCCAACTTAACAAAGGGGCAGAGCCAAGAGCTCCCCCGCTTTGTGTATGGCTACAGACAGGCAGACTGAGACCAGCAACATGAGTGAGAGGACCAGCATTCAGCCGTACATGTACGACCTGGACACAGACCAAGCAGAGAGTACAAAATCATTTGTGTCTTTGTATAGTTTTACAGCCAACTGTGTGCTAGTTTAAAGCTCCGAGCTTGTAGCCTACACCGAGACTAATAACAAAGCACACTGAATTAACTGTGACTGAAGGGCATCACACACCTGATGCACTGCGACAAGGCGCGAGCATGACAGTTGAAAGTAACACACACTTGCGGCGCCGGTGTGTGTCACCTGATAGAACCTTATATTTAGAATTTAGAAATGCATACCACTGCGTGGCGCGACGCTGCTTGTCGCCGAGCAGCGCTTCTGGTGTACGACCTGCTTGAGGCTATAACTAAAGGGCATCATACACCGGATGCGCCGCTCAGAGCCACGACACGGCACACCAGACGTGCACATGTTATTTAAAATGAAACTATTCAGATAACGCTCTGTGGCGCGGCAGAAATATGAACAGTGTCCTGAGCAGGGCCAGCACGTCCATAGAGGCGACCTAGGCGGCAGAATTAACGTGAGGCGCACGTGAGGCAATGCGCTTGCACTTTCCAGCTGCACCTAGTTAAGATGACAGGGAGCTTCTGTGACCGCGGGAAATGCAAACGGCTGTAGTTTACGGAAGTAACAATGAAAAGTAAACATATATGCAAACCCACCAAAACTCACAAACACTGGCGTGGAGGAGAGTGATAACGTGGTGAATGTTGAGCCCAATGAGCCTTACATCTAAAAATAGAGCAAGGGTGTTTCTTTGGTGACGTCAATTTGACTCACGCTGAAAATGGCGGACGTGAAAACAAACTGAGCATATGGTAATGCACACCTGTCAATCAATATTGGTGGGCAGGGGGACCGCACTCCTACGTCAAGTTGCGGTCGATCTCAAAACAGCTCCAATTGGTCCACCGTTTTTATGTTGTTAAATTGAAAAAAAAGGACCGATTGTGGTTATATCACCCCAATATGACGGTCTATACACTATACCTACACATATATCTGTCCAAACAGCTTAAAAAGTCGATTTTTTACCATAGGTGCCCTTTAAGAGACTCAAAAAATAGCACTTAAAAAGTATACCATAGTCTACAAAACAAAGAATGTGTATAAGAAATTACTAAATAAAACCTACTAAGATCTACCAAGCAGAAAAACACATAATTTACTCTAAACAACATTATTCTGAATTTGCTGAGAAAGCACAGAAAGTCTTGGTTTGACAACTGAAATTAAAGCAACAGAAACTAACTATGCCATATACTGCAACAATGAAACATACAATCCTGCAGAAATGAAAGATGGTTTCCCTTTCCAAATGCAATCATTTCTTTCACATTTTCACTGCAGTATAAATAATATGACAAAATGTTAAACATTTCCCTTACAGCGATGTGTACAAAATACAACATTAAACAATTGTTAAATATGAAGTTGTGTGAGTGTGTTTGTTCAAATCTGTAGTCATTTTGACAGGTAAAAGTAAAAAAGAAAGATGAAAAGAAAGAAATGGTCAGCTTCTTCTGAAACATTTTGATGTCTTTGTAGATGAGCTGGATCATCATGTCATCCTGAGAATAAATAACCTTCCTTTCCATCTATGCAGCTTCTCTGACTTTATCATTGACCTGAAACATGTCACGCTGATCTCTCCTGTCACTCCATCCTTACAGGAAACCTGGAAACTATAACCTATAGGTAATAACTCATACTAGTTCATAATTATAGATATTAAGGACACAATGTACATATATGTAAACAGATAGAGGGATGGATGGATGGATAGACATGATGCAGGTAATTAAAAAATAACATAAAAATCAATATGAACTGTGAGAAATGGACACGGCTAGTGTTTAATTGCTTTTCGTATATATAGCATGATAATACCCTCAAATTGATGAATGTAACTCGAAATGTAGAATTTGAACCTCTTCTCTTCTTAGCTGCTTGGTGTGACAGCTCTCTGTCTCATGATTAATTTAATGTCATTAACGATAATCCGAGCAAACTCCTAGAAACAACGAGTGTAATCTATCATCCTTACCTGCGCCATCCGCTTAAAGAGATCGCCGTGCTGCACCGGAAGTTGTCATGCGGGCTAACCGCAAAAGCGGAAGAGATCGTGCATAGAGTCAATTTGAGTAAAATTGCTTATAATAACTAAGCCATGCTGTTACGCATGCGTACTGGCTGGTGATTTCCCCACCCCCATTTCGATTCACAACCCAACCCCACCAAGCACCACCGTTGAAGAACAGGATTTCATATTGAGATGTACTGCGGTAAATCCAAGTAAACTTTTCATTTAAATTACTTTGATTTTATTAGTATAGTATCAGTAAAATGTTGATTTCCTGCACTGTGTATTGTTTGCTGTTTTGTGAACTTAATTATTAGCCCATGATGTTGTGACTAAACGTTTTGACCACTGCACGTTATTTGCAGTACTGTCTGCTTCACTAGATTATCTATTTCTGCTGCATAGTTCCTTTTAATAACTATTAATAAATGTATTTGTAGTAATAATTTGTAAAGTGGGCGTTATGCTCTAAAAAGGGCGGGCCGCGCCATTTTAAATGATGCACTCAGAGAGCGAGAGCACGCGCAATCCATTCAAATAGATGTAACAATAACACACAGCTATAGGTCTGTGTTTTAAGAAAAGAAAACTAAACCTTTTTGGTCGCATTAAAAAAAGAGTAGTAACCGTTGATCTTTAGTGGCGCTTGTTGTGCCGAAAATATTTGTGTTAAAAAAAGATTAACTAGGTAAGCTGCAGGTAGCATGTGAGGAGGAGATCAGCTGTGGCTCGCTGTCGGCGAGCGGCTCATGACCAGACCAGTCGCTCTTTTTCCACGATCGCCGCGGCTTTTAAAACATCTTAACACAGTTTCAGCTCAAAAAGGACGTGAATGTCGTAAGAAATTTAGGATTGCGATGCGATTACGATTCGTGTCATCGTATGATGCAGATACATATTTATACATGCTGCTAAAGGGTGCTTATGCTAACAATCCATATGAAAGTAATAAGCTCGTGAAAATACGAGACAGAGAGAGAGAGAACACAGACAAGTCGTATATTGTAAAAGTCACATATTTTTTGACCAGACGCGAATATGCGTGATGGATAGTGATGAAATGGTATGACTCGTACAACCAAGCACAGACATCCCTTTGTATGCTCAATATCACAAAGGCATCAACAAGCTTTGTTATAAACAAACTTTCTGTTAAAACTTTAAAAGTCTAAACGGGCTTTGCCAAACCTGTTTGTTTGCACTTTAAAAGTTTCACTTATTATGGATAATTTAGGGCAAATACATTTAAACAATTATGGTGTTTAGATTGTAGCACACCATTAGATTAGAGTATTGTGAAGCATATTGTGAGTGATATATTTGGTTTGTAATATCATTATACCCTTTATTGATTTTTTAAATTTTATTTTAGACTACCAGTTTGTGAGCTGATATGCAGTGGAAATGTAAGTTTTGCACTTTCACATCCGAAAAGAAAGCACAACTTTTTCAATACTACCGCACAAGTCAGAACATATTCATGAATTGTTCCAGTACCTTGTCTACATACTGAATGTCAATGTACTTTTAAATCTTTTAACGCATTAAAAAATACATTTATCAAAAACATTTAACAAAGAACTGCACGAGCAAGAATCAAATTATTACTTTGAGGAATAGTCAGAAAGTTCAGTGTCCTTTTAAAGACCGTTCAATTGAGACAAATGTATATTCCACTTTTAATGCACATAAAAGTAAAGCACACCAGCAACATTGCCATGGGTAATTTAAATTGTGGGTTATGTTAAATACTCTGTTTGGTAACACAAGAAAGTGTAGCTTATCCACATAATGACAGGTGCTAAAAGTCTTATAATATTCAAGGCCATATAAATATGTCATATTAAAGTGTTACATCTGTTGCTAAAAGGCATTGCATTTTATCATTGCATGTGTTTCTGATTTCTGCTTTCTTTGTTTAAGAATTTCACTTCGCCATGTAAATAACACATCACGTTATTGTGCACGACAGTGACATCCAGAAGGTAGTCATAGAGGAAGCACCAGCTAATGCTTTGAAACAAGTGCTGCAGAAGGTTTGTTTCCTTTTCAAAACTTTGTGTGATTTTGTGAATTTGTGTTTTTGAATGTTATTAATAACTAATAATGTTTTTGATTAGATCTTTATTCAATCGAAAATCAGGAAGAAATTTGAGATCCGAGTTTTACACTGCATTGGACACACACTGCTTGTCTGATCGAAATAAAAAAAAGAGGAGGAAATTGGAGAACAAAACTAGAAGAGAAGTTTATCCAAAGGTATTTTTGTGACATCATATTTGAATCATAATTTGCATTTGATTGTTTCCATTGGGCTTTAAAGCATGTCTACCTGTCTTTACCTTTTCACAGTCATCTGATGTAATGCTTGTCCGCACAACAGTTCTTCGGGCTCCTCCAGTCCTTTTGGGGGATGATTCTGAAGATTTTTTCAGGATGTGTTTTGTTAGTAGTATTATTGTATTTGCTTTCTTAGACTGGAAATGAAGCAGTCATTCAAGTTTACTTCACTTATTAAATAAAATTTTCTATTTTATATAAAAAATAAATAAAGCAAATGCAAATAACGTAAGTATTTGAAAGTAAGAGGGATGTTTTATCATGGCCTTTGGAGCAAGAGCACTGCCATGTTGCAAATACAGCAGCTTGTGACATCACAGGGTTAGTTAGCTTCATAGGCCAGTGAAGTAATAAATGCATTGCTTTCATTTTTAAACACATTTGTTTTGAAAAGGAGGAAGATTAGCTTGAAAAAAAAAAAGCTGAGTTCTTAATAAGTGTAATAGCTTTGTAATATGAGTTAAGAGTAATATAATTTTTGCCGGAAGAACCTGCTGGATTAAGATATAAAAAGATAATGTTAAAAGCCAAAAGTTAAAAGATGCTTCGTATAATAACCAACCCTGTGAAGTCACCCACTGTGGGATTGTAGATGGCTGCACCCTCACTCCAAAAGCCATAATAAAACATTCCTCTTTTCTAAAATAAATATTTATTAATAAATTGGAAATCAGTTTGCTAAATAATGCAAACTTGACTGACTGCTTTAATCTAGCAAAACCAAATGCATTCATGAATCGGTTCCCGATTTATTTATTTTTTCCCCCAAAATATTTATATTGATTTTGTAGCACCAAATGGTCTCACACATTTGTATTTAATTTATTGAAAATGTTTAAAAAGTACTTTTAGTGCAGTTTGTTTTAATACATTACATTGTTTCTTTAATTTTTTAAAATGGATAATTCCTTTAGAATAGTGTCATGTTTTAAGGTTGGTATATGGAGGAGTAGGAGCTAGGGTTGTCACGATACTGGAATTTGGTACCAATCGATGCTGAATAAAAAAAAAAAACGTCAATTTCCCGCTAACATTTTAAGCATTGTTGAGCACATTTTTAAACAGTGCTGTTCTGCCGTTGTGTTCAGGTGCTCAACAAAAATGCTCTCGACAGCGCCCAAATGTTGGCGGGAAATGGATGTTTTTTAAAATTTCATTATCGATTCGAACCGAATTCCAGTATCGTGACAACCGTAGCAGGAACAGTACAGGCAAATCCATCATGTCCTGGAGTTTTGGCATAAAAGCCCAAAGTACAAAATCTTTGTTATCATTGGAGGAGTTGCACCAAAGCAAGGCCTTTTTATAAGAAGCATTTGAATGTAGTTTTAAATGTATTGTACACTGTGGACACTGAGTGAAGCCTCCTGCAGCTGCTGGACAGTCATTATTTTTGACTGGCTTTGCTTGTCGGTCTTGGGGAAAAAATAGATCCTGAAAAAAGCTTCAGTCCCTGTTTTTAATTAAGTTGTGCATGTATATGAACACTTTAATAGTCATGCTAATAAGCAAATAGGTATTGTGTAATTGGTCCCTATACTAAAGTGTTACCAAATTAAGCACAAGGAATTGTACCAAATTACAAGAATTGTAATTTTTTTACAAATTTGTCTTTCTCTATTCATAGCATGTGGATGTAGAGTCTGACTTCAGTGCAGTAGATGTTGGCCTGCTGAATGTCTTGTGTGAAGACATGCCTGCCAGATGTCTAAAGGACCTCAATGTAGATGCAATGTGGGCCATTATCCTGGAAGAAACAGTGGTTATGGACGATGTCCCTACTTTGCCACACTCAGTATGTCTCCTTTTTTGCTTGATTTACACACTGAATTCGGACTACCCAAAGACTGAGCAGTGCATTTGAATTTGTTCAACACGTGTTGCTTTAGCTGGGAGGGAAGCTAAATGTGTTTTTTTTTTTTTCTGCGAGTGCCTATATGCTGCTGTGTTTTATGTTTAAAGGTTCTGGCATAATGGCATGTTTAATTACAAAGTGTTTCACACAACACATTTTTCTTTGTCTTTCACACAATTTCTTTGTCTTTCACACAATTTGTTTATTTACACAAATTTCAAGTCTTTATGTATTTTTAAACATTTAAAAAACATTTTTTGTTTGTTTGTTTGTTTGTTTTTGCTTTGTTGCTGTTTGCAGTGTTACATTTGGAATTGCAGCATTAAGTGTTTAAAACTTTAGATTTTATTTACCAAAAAAGTGTCTTGTGATTTATAGGGTTGTCAAAAGTGTTGAGTTTGGTACCAATCGGTACTGAAATTTGAAAAATGTCCATTTCCCACTAACATTGCGAGTACTGATTGGCCATTGTGTTCACATGCTCAATATATGACGGATTGGCTATGAAGGTTAGGGCTGTGCAATATTATCGATACATCTAATTATCGCGATAGTTTCTTTTACGATAGTGTATCGATAGTCCAACCTCAAGTATTGATTCAAGTTGTGCCAAATGACCTCCTCCCCCACTCCTGTAGATGTCCCCAACTCGCGCATAAAATATAAAGGTGCCTCCAGCTTTTAGAGCTGACGAGTGGCTGCACTTTGGTTTTAACGCTATAAGGGTTGGGTCGATAGACGATGCGATCGCCGATGGCCTATAGACATCATGATGCTGCTGAGGCATCACCGATCCCCCGCACCGCCCCCGTTGCAAACCCGCTTGTGAAAAACACACACTCAGGCCCCGTTTACACTGATACAGCTTAGTTTTAAAATGCCATTTTAGAACGAAAATGATCCACATCCAAACTGGCGTTTCACCAAGCATTTCTGAACAGCCCTCCGTCTGCTGAAAACGCACATCACGTGACCACACACAGCCACAGCCCCACACACGCACACTGTCATGCGCTCCTCTGAACTCCAGAGAAGTGTACGGACTCTATATTTTATACAGTCATTGCATTGGTACGGACAGTTTATCAAGGATGTACCACTGGATTGCGCCTCACTATAAGTTAGTTGTTAAACGTGATATTTAATTAATCTGGTCTCTATCTAACAACTCTTCAATCTTTTGATTCTATCAGGTAACGTGTCACAGCATCAGTACACTGCGTCAGTCTTTCGCTTTCACGCTTGTGCTAAGTAATTTTAGTGAAAACCTCAGATACTGTTGATTAGTTCCTTTTGGTTGTGCAGCTTTTTTATCAAGCAAGTGTGCAGACACCATAACGGCACGGTTCACTCTGCCTAGTCATGCCAGATCGAGTCCCGCGGAAAAAAGTGATTGACAGGTGGTAATTTGT
The DNA here is from genome assembly GCA_903798205.1 of Danio tinwini. NCBI lineage: Eukaryota > Metazoa > Chordata > Actinopteri > Cypriniformes > Danionidae > Danio > Danio tinwini. The sequence continues at coordinate 2,568,052 of CAIGQZ010025690.1, forward strand.
GTGTAACATCTTTATTTATTTATTTATGATTTGGTTATGAGTAAAACAAACGGTAGGCTACAAATAATTAATTAGTTATGAATTTATTAATTATTCATAAATAATTAGTTCACCTCCCCCTATGACGACGATGCCATGGTCCATCGCCATGTTTCACATTAGACATCGTATGATGCCAAATTGGTGCGTATGATGCCAAAAAATAAATGCCATTTGTAAGCTTTGCAATATACATAGTTCTCTGTTCAATCCCACTGTGCAGTTTTAGTGAATTGGAATGGATGGAAAATAAATTGGAATTGGAATTTTATTTTGTCTGCCAACTTTATCAAGTTGTCAATATAATGTGACACGCATACTAATACAAACTATTGCAATATATCACAATATTTATTTTATATATCGTATTGTGACCCATGTATCGCGATATGTATCGTATTGTGAGGCCCTTGCCAATACTCAGCCCTAATGAAGGTCATCGTTTTACCACTCTTTACCAGTGTTCACCAAGTGCAAACACAAATACAAAGACACTGGATCATTTCAAAGCTCTGTCAATCAGTCAATCCATCAGCAGATAGCTCATATGTGGCTTATCAACAGTTCAGCTGATTGATACAGCTTTGAAACGCTTCAGTGTCTGTGTAACTTTGTTTGGAGTCGGTGAAGAGTGGTAAACTAATGACAGTCACAGCCAATAACAATCATTTCTGTTGAGCATGTTAACACAGTGGCCAATCAGCGGTGTTTAAGAACAAACTCAGTAGTGCTCAAATATCAAATATCAATGTTTAATATTTCAGTCCTTTTTGGTACCAAACTCAATACTTTTGACAACACTAATGTGATACTTTCTGTAGGAAAATTTAAACTCCACAGTCTAACAAATCAGCTTTTACGTTTAACATATGTTCCTCCGTGAGTGTCTACATGCTGCCATGTTTAAAGATGCTGGTGCAATGGCATGTTTAGTTACACCAATTTAAGTTTTTTTTTTATTATCGAGTATTTTAAGTTTTTATGTATTTTTTTTGTCTGTATTGCTGTTTGCAGTATATTACAGCACTTCAGTGCAATTTTAGAACAGGTTTTTACAAAAATGTATTGTGCACAAGTGTATTGTGATACTAAAATATCACAAGTGTATTGTGATACTCTTCTGTTTTATAATGTCATTACTTGTAAGTTGAACTACATATATTACGTTCAGTTTAATTGAAGAAAATGTGGAAACCGATTGCACGTAGTTTCTTTAGTTGACATTACTTAAAATAGTGGATTAAAACAATGTTGAAACTACTAGCATTTAAGATGTTAACTAAACATGGTATAACAGTTATAGTTAAATAGAGTTAATAAAGTAATCTTACTATAAAACCGTAAGTATATATATATTAAATAAACTTGATTTTTACCAGTTAGTTTACTTTGGAAGTTTTAGGTTTCTTACTTTAAGGCTAAAATTAAACTTAACTTAAGATTTCCCTTTAAGTTTATATTGCGAAAATAAGGCAATCGGTTTTTTAAACTTTTTTTAAGTAAACTGAACATGTTAGAATTTACAATGATCTCTTCCAATACCAGAAACCGAGGACAACATCTCGTCTCATCTCTGATTTGATGTGAGGTCTGATGCAACAAAAGTGTACAAATTAGTAATATGGCCTAATAATAATAATACAGATATGACATTATAAAAAATACCTGCTGTATGGCACATATTCTTTTTCTTAAATCTGTGTGAGTAAACTGCTCCTCTTTTGTGGGAAGTATTGTGATCATTTTCTTCATTTATCTGAAAAATTAAGCAAACAAATATTAATATTTATAGAGTATTTATATACAATATTATACACTGTAGGAAAATTCTCTAATTTTAACAGTAAAAGTCACAATCTACAGTGAAAACTTGTTAAATGACTAACAGCTCATTTCTGGACAAAATACAGAAAATAACTGTAACCTTATGTTTGAAATGTCACCCCCTTATTCACTAGTCCCTAAATCAGTTGATTAGTTTGGTCCACTAGACAGAGTGAATGACCACAAATAAGTGAATTCAGGCACTGATGAACACCTGCTGCTAACAAGCACAATCACTGAAGGAAAGAACAAGAAATAAAACTACAGACAAAGCCTCACACCAAACCAACTGAATTAAAACAGGATTAAACAACTCCACAAACAGCATTAGCAGCTTCACTGATTACAGTTTGACTTCATTTCTGTAATATCTGCAAGAATATTTGATAATCAACAGAGGTTTATATTTTTTATTGAAAATGTTTTATTTGTTCTTACCATCATGGAGATCAGAGGCTGCTTTAGTTGGGCTCTTGAACCTTTACTCTTCTGTCTTAATGTTTCTCTGGCTGTTATAACTGTTTCTGAAGCTCATTAGTTATGACAAGAATTCCTGATATTTTGTTTAAGGTTAGTATTAATAAACAAGTACTTATTTATTTTAGGTTGTCTGAGATAATACATCTGCGATCCATGGTGAGTCAACAAATAATTATTAAGGAATCAATGATAATTCTAATTAATAATTAGATTTTTCTGCAAAAAACCTTGAGATCACCAGAAACACTTTGACCATTTGAGACACAGACAGATCAAGATATGAACCTCAACCATGTTTGCAAAAAAAAAAAAAACTGCATAATTCATGCATGCCGCAATGCATGCTTGGTGCCAGCATAGTACAAAACTCCCATCATGGATTGCAACATAAAAAAATTATGCAGCTTTATGCTTTTACAATTTCTTATTTGCTGTTGTTTTATTTTGTTCTTGGGGGCTAATATTTCAGTAGATTTTTTTGTATTATTCTGGGTTGATTTATTTTTTATGTCACCATTGTTGAGATTCAAAAATTCAAATTATAAGTTTGTTTATTTTTACATGCCATAGTTTATTTAGTGTTTTTTAAATATTTATTTTGTTTTTAAATGCTATGATTTGTGTTTTATTAATTTGTTTAAAAAGTATATGCTATGTGTGATTTTATTTTATGATGTTGTTCTGTGTTGTTACCTTAAAAACACTCAATAAAAATATTAAAAAATAATAATAAAAGTAATGACAACATTTAGTATTAACACAACTCAACACATTTGTTAAAATGTTTGTTTTATTTTGTCTACTCAATTTTATGTATTTATTTGTTTGTATATATATTTATGTATTTAATAATTTATTAAAAAGTGTACATGCTATAATTATTTTTTAATAATGTATATGATATATGTTTTATTTTACAATGCTGTTCTGTAATGTTAACTTTGGGAAAAAAATAAAAGTAATGCCAACATTTAATGATAAGGCAACTCTTTTAATTTTTAGAAAATAGTTTTTTTTTATTAGTTTATTTTGTATCTCCTCACTTTTATTTATTACAAACTTTTATATGCTATGTGTTTTATTTTTGATGTTTTTTCTGTATTGTATAACTGTATAACTAAAAACTGAATAAAAAAGTATCTGAGTTATTGAAAATAAAAACAGCTAAATTCTTCTCAGGGTGCTTTGCTTATTATTTTATGATTATAATAGGGCATTTTAGCTATTTTAAAAGAAAGACCTGTTAGAGTTTAATGGCCACTTAGTTAGAAGATTTAGAAGAGTTTATTTTTGATAGATTTTATGTTTTAAGGTTACTAGTGTGCAAAAGAGCAGCTCATGCTTACAATGCTGGCGACTTTATTGGAAACACCAGCAGTGAAGAAACTGATTTAATCTCAGTGGTTCAAAAGGAAATCAAACATGAAAGTCATAAACTACACCAATGATTTTTTTTGGTGCGTAAATTTAGGATTAATTCAGCTTAATTACAGTAACTTAATACATTAAAACTAAATAAAAAATGTTACATTGACTCAACTAATTAACATTGCATTAGTTTCATGTAATGAACTTAAATTTATTTAAACAAACATTGTCACGTAAATGCAATTTTACTCTGCTTTGAGGAACTTGTTGACAAAAGAATAAATAAAGCAATGCCAACACTAAGCAATACCAAATATTTTTTGAGTGCAAGTAAGGCAACCACTCTTCATCACAGTGGCGACGTCTAAAAACTTGTATTTTTAATAAAAATGTAAACTTTTAGTTCTCAATAAATGTGAATGAGGACTTGGGTAGATGTCTGACAGAAATAAAGTCAAACAAGTTAGTAATAAGTAAAGCTGTTTATTCAACTAGAGTTTTAGTTTCACCTTGTGTACAAACTACTTAATTTTATGCAATGGGCTTCCACACAGGTTTCTAGTAAAGTCAACAGTTTGGGTTTAGAGCGTACACAAGTCTTATAAAGAAGATCGTTTTACCTAGATACAGTGATGTCAGATTGGAGCTCAGTTTTTGATTGGATGCTGTGATTCTACATGACCAGAGATCAGAGAGTCTATTATTCACTCCAGTACAGTTTATTTGATATGGTGTTTGCTTCAGTCTCCTTTCATTGAATTATGGATCTGTTTGGGTTTCTGCTGACATTCACTGTTATTGTGAGTTATGGGACTCAAGGTAAGACTGAACATTTGCTGAGTAAAATTACACCTGCTTTATAAAGTCTAAGTAAGCTATTAAAATATCTTTTTTTATTAAATGACTTTTACACTTGTACATCTGTATTTTATTTCTGACTTTACACATAAAGTAAAATATGTCATTTTAAGATGTTTGTGAATATCATAACTATACTGATTATGTGTTAATTGTACTTCTTCATTTAATCCATTTTAATTAATATATTGACTTTTGATCTTTTTCAGCTGAGCACAGGGATTTTGCGTTTATTGGATGTTCTGATACAGAGAAAGATTATTTGTTTGGATTTGATGGAGAGGAGCTTTTCCATTCAGACTTCATTAAAAAAGAAGGAGTAGTGACACTGCCTGACTTTGCAGATCCTGTCGGCTTTCCTGGATTTTATGAGACTGGTGTTGGTCAAATGGAGGTCTGCAAACAAAATTTAGCCACATACATTAAGGCATACAACTCCCCGGAAGAGCAACTAGGTAACATATACGCATTGCATATAACTACTGTCTTTTCACACAATGAATATATTACATAGAAAATAATCTGACCTGATCAATTGAAAATGCATTTCACCTAATTTAATCAAGATTTTAATCTAAGCTGCAGGATTTCTCTCATAGTCTAAGATAAACGTGCACAGAAGTCCTGAATGTAAAGCACAGTTCATTTCTGTGTTACAGACCCTCCTGTGACATCCATCTATTCAGAAGACGAGGTGGTGCTGGATGAAAAGAACACACTCATCTGTCATGTGACTGGATTCTTCCCTCCATCTGTCAATGTCTCCTGGACTAAAAACAATGATATTGTGACGGAGGACATTAATTTAAGCCAGTACCGCAGAAACAGTGACGGCACCTTCAACATGTTCTCTGCTCTGAAGTTCACACCTGCTGAAGGAGACATTTACAGCTGCACAGTAAAACACAGATCCATTCAAGGCCGACCCGACACCAAAACATGGGGTGAGACAAAGCTTTATGTTAGTAATGTTGTGCATCCCTTAAGAACAAATAAGACATCTTAAAGAAAAGAAGTTTAGTTTACCATATAAAGTAGCAACACACTGCAGAAACGGATTGGCAAGATTTTTTAGACATGGTTCAATTGTTAAATCTTGGAAAAATCTGAAAAAAAATCCAAAGACTGACAAAAGATAATAGATAACAGATAATATTTCCAATATGTTGTCGATGAGTAATATTTTCATGTCATTTTATAGAAAAAGTAAGATAAAAGCACTTAGAATCTAACAAAGGATTTAAGGATTCTTTGTTTTACAAAATGTGTGTGTGTTGCTTCAGCAAGCATCCATTCTTTGTTTTCTTCAATTATTATTTAATCTATTCATTCAATAATTTAATTAAATAATTTGATCATTGGGCGACACGGTAGCGCAGTAGATAGTGCTGTCGCCTCACAGCAAGAAGGTCGCTGTTTTGAGCCTTGGCTGGGTCAGTTGTCATTTCTGTGAGTTTGCATGTTCTCCCCGTGTTGGCGTGGTTTTCCTCCGGGTGCTCCGTTCCCCCCACAAGTCCAAAGACATGTGGTACAGGTGAATTGGGTAAGCTAAAATTGTCCGTAGTGTATGAGTGTGAATGAGAGCGTATGGGTGTTTCCCAGTGATGGGTTGCAGCTGGAAGGGCATCCGCTGCGTAAAACATGTGCTGGATAAGGTGGGGGTTCATTCCGCTGTGGCGACCCCTGATTGATAAAAAAACTAAGCCGAAGTGAAAATGAATGAATATGATCATTAATAATCGCTAGTCACATTATAGTATATTATCTTATCATTTAATAATTCATTAGTGGATTGTTTATTATTAACCATTTGTCCTTTTGCAAATTATGTTTTTGTGTTTTATTATTTTAAATTCACAGAAATAGGGATTCTTGTTTTAATTATTTAAAGATATAACAATGTCTCAATGTTCGGGTTTGTAACATCACTGGGTGACATTGTAAAGCAGTAATTTAGTTTTTTCTTGTTAGATTTTTGCTGGTCAGATGAAGTATAAACATTGAAACATACACAACTCAAATTATTCAATAAACTCTGCTCTTTCTTTATCGTTAGTACTAATGTATTATAGTCTTCCTCTTCTATCTCCTATAGTGATAGAAAAAAGTTAATTTATTCCTAAATACTGTTAGCTAGGTTTATGTTTTAGAATTGCTGGCTCAATCTCCTAATTCCTGGGAAAAAAAAGCATCTGGAATCTGGAACTAGATCTTATATCGATCTGGCCTAGAGACTGTTGTAACATCTGTAACATTTCCTTTATCATGTTCTTGTATGTTTTCTCTAGAAGTGGACGTTAAGCTGCCCAGTGTTGGTCCAGCAGTGTTCTGTGGAGTGGGACTGGCTCTGGGGCTGCTGGGGGTCGCTGCTGGAACTTTCTTCCTCATTAAAGGAAACAACTGCAAATGAAAGCTCTGATTTACACATGAACACAATCTTATTCTGTAATTCTGATTCTGTGTACTGCTATTTGACAATATCCTTCCTTAATGTCTGTAAATGAGGTGTTTTTTCTCTAAAAACAAAATGTGTGCCACACCATATTTGGTGGGTTTTTTTCATTCAAATATAAAGGATAGAATTTTCAAACAATCCAATATTCTTACACATTTACTCAACAGGAGGATGGTAGAAGGACAAAGACAATGTGTGTGTGTGTGTGTGACATTGATAATGAAAGTTGCCAAACAAATTTTTAGACATCCATGCAGTTATGGCAATGTATACTTCTCAGGACATTTAGATTCAATAGCTTTTAAGTCAGATTAATTATATTTTCTTCACCATGAAAGTAATCCTGACAAAAACTTTCTATTTTCAGTTTTTTGCCTTAACTAGTAAACACATAAAATATCTTCACAAAACGGTTGTTGATTTTTTTTTGTCAGTAAATCCACTTGTCCTCGGTAGTAAACAGTCACACAGTCACATGTATGCACCATTTAATTGTTCCATTAAATCACTTTTGTTTCCGGATTTATTCTAATTTTGTGACTTCTGACAATTCTACACTTTATTCATGTGTTCTGGTTTTACCTTATCATAAGCAAAGACAAAAGAGTCTTGAAATGTATGCTACTTTTAAACTTATTTTTTTAGGCTAAATTTAATTGTATTTTCTTTGATAATTTTTTCTGCATTTCATTAGATTTTAAATCAGGCAATGTGAATTTTATAATGCAACTTCAAATGATAGTACTTCAAGATCTTTGATTCAGTCTCTATGGATGATATTAAACCTTATTTTCACAGTTGTTTGATACTGAATAATCAAACCTTTCAAAATAAATTAATAAATTCATTGAAAGCTATATATTGGGTTTGTTTTTTAATCATTAAAACTTCTTTTAACATGTCACAATCACAATGTCACGGTTGTGTGGGCAGTGAAAAATGTTACAAACAAATCTTTAATAATAACAATTATAGTAATAAGTTATATAGCGCTTTTCTGGACACTCAAAGTGCTTTAAACATTTTTGGGGGGAATCTCCTCATCCACTACCAGTGTGCAGAATCCACCTGGATGATGCGACGGCAGCCATATTGTGCCAGACCACACAGCACACACCAGCTGATTTCAATGATTAGCCATGATTATTTGAAATATTAATATATTTATTATTATTAACAACATCTGTTTAGAGTTTAAATTAATGAGTTGCTTGTAAGCTGCGGTCACGCTGCACTTTTCTCCCCATAGACTTCCATTCATACATATGCGAATGCGTCAGACCGGAAACGCAAGGTCATGCGTCAAGTTTCGCAGGGGCTGCGTTGCAAAGTTCAAGCTTAATGAACTCTGACCTGCAAAATGGCATCACTTGACTGCCTGAGACCAATCGAAGATCAAAACATGACCTCTCTGGACAGGAATTTAAAACATGGACCAATCGCTTGCTTTTTTATTTGTCTAATTATCTTGTTTAATCCCGCCCCTTTTCGCAGCACCGTATGACAGAATTTTGCAAACTCAAACTCTAGTGTGACCAGAGCTCCACAAACAAAATGGTTTGTATTAAAATATAAAAGAAAAAAAATCTCAAATAAAAATGTATTGTCTGACAATTCAAGGTATTCAAGGCTTTGGTAAACTTAACTAAACTGAAATAAATATAACAAAATAAATCATAGGGCGGCATGGTGGCTGAATGGTTAGCACTGTTGCCTCACAGCAAAAATGTCACTGGTTCGAGTCCCGGCTGGGCCAGTTGGCGTTTCTGTGTGGTTTGCATTTTCACCCCATGTTGGTTTGGGTTTCCTCCTGGTGCTCTGGTTTCCCCCACAGTCCAAGGACATGTGGTATAGGTGAACTGAATAAACTAAATTGATCATAGTGTATGAGTGTGTGAATGTGAGAGTGTATGGGTGTTTCCCAGTACTGGATTGCGGCTGGAAGGGCATCCGCTGCACAAAACATATGCTGGATAAGTTGGCGGTTCATTCCTCTGTAGCGACCCCTGATAAAATAAGAGATTAAGCCGAAAAGAAAATGAATGAATAATACAATAAAATTTATAAAATATTAATAAATATTGAATAAACATATATTGCTTGACAAAAATATTTATAAAAAACAACAACATTTAATTTAATTTTAACTCAAATAAAATAAAACAAAACATTTAGAGAATTTACAAAAATACCACACAGATATTATATATATATATATATATATATATATATTTATTGAACAAAAATATATTGACTGAATAAAATTAAATAATAAATAAAATAAACTAAAACAAACATCAAGGCAAGATAAAGTAAAATAAATATATCATCAAAATAAAGTAAAGTTTAAAAAAATAAAAAATTAAAATGTATAAAATAATCTCAAATAAAATGATAAACTAAACTGAAGTAAAACAAATTAATTAAACGAATAAACTAAAATAAAATAATATTAAATAAAATAAACTAATAAACTAAATAAAAATTAATAAAATAAAATAATCTCAAAAAAATTAATAACTAAAATTAAATTAATAAAATAAAATGATCTCAAATAAAACAATAAAAAATGAACATATTGACTCACACCTATTTGTAAATAAATTTTAAACTAAAATAAAACAAAACATTTAAAGAGTTTACAAAAATATTACACAGACATAAATAATAAAATAAGTCATCAACAAATAAATAATAAAATCAATAAAAAAAATAAATAAAAATAAAACAAAGCCAAAAAAGTAAAATAATAAAAATTATTTATAAACTACACTAAACTAAAATACAAAAAATTTAAATAAATAAATAAAATAAGCAAAAAAGGTTGCATAAAAATATATTGACTGAATAAAATAGAATATAAAGTAAAATAAAAAATTTAAATAAATACATAAAATAAAATACAATAATAAAATAAATAAAATAATCCACAAAAATATGAATAACAATATACTAACTCAAGTAAAATAATTTCTTTTACATCACAATAAAGTAAAATGTTTAATTAACCTTAAATAATATAATATACTAAACTTAAATACAATAATACAATTAAATAATAAACTTAACCAAACTAAAATACAATAATAAAATTATAAAAATAATATAAATATACTGACTAAATAAAATAAAAATAATTAATAAAAAAAAATAAAACAATGAAAATCAAAGAAAAATAAAATAAAACATCAAAACAAAGTAAAACATTAAATTAAACTAAAATAAAATACAATAATAACATAAATATAATAATACATATTGAACAAAATTGACTGAATAAAATAAAATTAATAAATGAAATAAAACAAACATCAAAGCAAGATAAAGTAAAATTAAATAAATCATCAAAATAAAGTAAAATATTAAACTAAAATAAAATAATAAACTAAACTTTGATAAAATTAATAAAATAATTTATTTTATAAAATAAAATAACAAACTAAGCTAAGCTAAAATTTATTGAAATAATAAAATAAAAAGAATACTCAAACAATATAAAATATAAATAATAAATAAATTAAAACAAAACATAAAGCAAAGCAAAATAAAGTACAATCAAATCAAATAAAACATCAAAATAAAGTAAAACAATAAATTTAAATAAAATACAATAATATACTAAACTCCAATAAAATGAAAAAAATAAAATATTATAAAATAATAAACTAAACTAAATAATAAAATAAACTTAAAAATCGTTGTTGCATAGAAATATATTAACTGACAAATAAAATCACATTTCAAGACTTCAGTCAAATAAAACAAAGCAAAAAACAAAAAAAAAAACAGTACTTTCAAATTTACAAAAATATTTGATAATAAATAGTTTGCAAACAGTGTCACAATTATGAACTGTTTGATCTGTTTCTATAAAAAAATATAACTAAACTAAACAAAACACCTGTGCTTAATTTAGAAAACACAAATAATAAATATTCTTACATTTTGTAATTTTTTATGTACTCTTATACTCACCTGGTATGGTTATAAATACATATATTAATGCACTCAAAGTAACTGCCTTGTGAAAACAGGAAAATGAAAGCAGTTTTTCACCTAGCAACACTTATGTGAGAGTAAACTGATTGGTCAGATTATTTAGAAATCCACCACAAGAACAAGACACTGAGAGAAAGTTCTTCATTTGGCAGATTCATAGACTGTCAAAATGTCACTGCTGAAAAAATGTCTTGCCATACTGATGCTGACGACATTTACTGGAACAGGCAAGTAAAGCAAATACTGAGCAAATATAGACATTTCACTCATCAATGATTTTTCCTTTATGTTTTATATGCATACTGCTGTTAATCCAGCGTGTTTGCTTTGACAAAATATGGATATTCTAGTAAGTAATGCAGAATCAGCTAATAGCACAGAACTACAGAGAAGCTACTAGCAAAATAATAGTAAAATGAATATGAATACAGATATCTTTTTTATGACTGACATGAAATTTGACAACATATGAAATTCTAACTTTGTTTTTTTTTCAGCTGATGGATATTATGACTACATTATGGATGAATGCATCTACAGCACCAGTGATTACAGTGATATGGTGTTACTTGAGTCATATTCCTTCAATAAAATTGTGGATATTCAGTACAACAGCTCTGTGGGGACGTTTGTAGGGTACACTGAGCAGGGAGTGAAATTTGCAGAGAACTTAAACAAAAACCAGGCATACCTGCAGCAACTGAAAGCTGATGTGGACAGATTTTGCAAACATAATGCTGAGATCTGGGACTCAGCTGTCCGTGATAAAGCAGGTGAGCTCACAGACTCTTCTCATCTTTACTCTTTAATAACGATGTCTTATCATGCATGTCCATGTGCTCAGATTAAACATACTCAAAATGTATGAAACTGAGATCTGCAGCTGTGGTGGTGTTGTGTCTGAACAATGTGGCTGTCATCAGTGACCTATCATGGTTTTTAATACAAAAATATAATGTCATTATATATATTACAACGAACGCAAAGGGAAGTGTGCTCTTCATAATTATGGAGGATTTCTCAGACGCTCATTCAGTTTAATTAATTCCTGTAATGCACATGTTCCACCCACACATTTATAAATATGTGTGTAATACATCAGAATACTGTAAGCTAATGTGTATTTTTCTGTCTTGTTTAGTACTTCCAAAGGTAACAATCCAGTCAGTGAAAGAGGCTGAGGGCAGACATCCAGCTATGTTGCTGTGCAGTGCATATGAATTTTACCCCCAAAAAATCAAAATGTACTGGCTGAGAGACGGTAAAGAGGTGACCTCAGATGTGACCTCCACCATGGAGATGGCTAATGGTAACTGGTACTATCAGATTCACTCTCACCTGGAATACATCCCTAAATCTGGAGAGAAGATCAAATGTGTGGTGGAGCACGCCAGCTTACCTCAACCTATTACTAAAGAATGGAGTAAGAGAGAAAACTACTTCATTGTCTTTCCTTTGTGAATTTTTGAACCATTTATATAGGATCAAATAGAAAACACAGAACATATTTAGCTGTCAGACTTGCATGGCAAAAAAACAAATCTAAATGTAAATAAAAAAATATTTAATTTACTAACAGATCATGATTTCAATTCCCCACAGATCCACATATCTCTGAGTCCGACAGAAATAAATTTGCCATCGGAGCGTCTGGTCTGGTGCTGGGAATCATCATAGCGATTGCTGGACTCATTTACTACAAGAAGAAATCAACAGGTCAGTCGATGATCAGTTTAAATCAGATTAACAGATACAGTTAGGTAAAGTTTAGCTCTGATGATTATAATCAAACACACATAAATAATCTAACTATGTTCATCTTGTCATTAATTTGTTATCGTTAGGGAGGATCCTGGTACCAAACTGACAGCAGTGAGTCTAATGTTACTCAATGACTACTTCAAGAAGACCTGATTGGACAACTGATGCATTCTTCATAACACGAGTTTCATACACATTCTCCTTATAATCATTTCTTTTTTTTCTTTTTTTTAAGTAATAATGAAGACAATGAAAAACAGCATCAAGCATACTACATGATTTGTATTTGAGAATCTCCATGTAATATTGTTTGTGATCAAATAATGTGTGCTTTATAGAGATTATTTTAGTAATTATGTTTGCTTGAGCTCAAATATGGATAGAAGAAAATGGAATGATGATGTAAAAAGTTTTTCAGTCTATGCTTTCATGGCAGTTTATACTATTCTAAAACTATTCAAAGTTTTGATTTAAGTCTGAGCTCATTCTGCATAAATGGTTAAAATGTGTCATTTGCATTGTAGAGAATGCTTATGAAGTGCAAGCATTTATCCATAGGCCTTTGCCGCCCCCTACTGGCAGTTTTCTTAATCGTGCAGTTTGCAGTGTGATTGCTTAATTTAAATGATCTTACTAATACTACTGTTACTTGCAGGGAAAAAAAACATCCACAAAACCTGCAATATATTGAGAATTTTTTTTATCTGTACATTTTAGTTATTAATAAATATTTCTTTACAAACTTGAAAGGTTTACTTTAAGAATTTTTATTTCCCAACATTTTCTTTTATATGAATACAATTTTCTGCATAAATCCATAAATATACATCTCATGGGTTTTATTTTTTACTGACTGCATGAACTAAAACAATATATATAATACATGTAATGGTTTCCATGCATGAATAAAAGTAACATTTTGTGATGTAAAGAAAATGTAAAGAGAGTCAAAACTAAAACCATCCCTGAAGCATGTTCGGCAACAAATTAAAGTAAAAGATAATACACTCAGAAATAAAGGTATGCGAGTTGTCACTGGGGTGGTACCTTTTCAAAAGGTACAAATTTGTACCTAAAAGGTCCATATTAATACCTCAAGGGTACATAGACGTACCTAAAAAGTACAAAAGTGTTCCTCTTAAAATTTGTAGGTACTAATATATACTTCTGAGGAACCAATATGGACCCTTCAAGTACAAATGTGACAGCTCTCCTCCTTTATTTCTGAGAGTTTAGGGTCAGTTACTGGGGT
>CAIGQZ010025690.1:2582487-2609730 GCA_903798205.1 Danio tinwini
TATAAATGATTTAGGGTGTCATGGTGGCGCAATGGATAGCACGATTGCCTCACAGCAGGGCAGGGTCAGTTGGCATTACTGTGAGGAGTTTGCATGTTTTCCCTTTGTTCGCGTAAGTTTCCTTTGGGTGCTCCGGTTTCTCCAAGTCCAAAGTGCACTGTTAGACTTTTTATTGTATTTTTGCAGTAACTTACTGGCAGCACGATTGCCAGCAAGCTACCGTAATTTTATGGTAGCCTCTTTTTACAGTAGCTTATCGTAGATGTGTTTTATGGTAGTATTCCCAGTATTCCCTTACCACAATTTCTGTTTACGGTAAAAATACATTTACCGTAAATTAATTTTTACAGTATAATAACATTACAGTACTGTTACTGTAATTTATTTCAATTACCGCAAATGAATTTTACAGTATTTTTACATTACAGTAATGTTACTGTAATTTCAATCTTACATTACCAGTACAAAATCTGTATTTGTAATATTAATGCTATTTAAATCAATAAATTAATTAATTAATCAATAAAAAATAATGACATGATACCATGTACAGCAGTATGGTTTTTTATTCATTGTTATTAAATTTAAATGTGAATAAAACATTCCAGTACTCCTGACTGTCCTCCATTAGGTCACACCACTCAGTGATCTAAAACAAATCAGAGGGAAAAGAAATGTGAGAATTGATCATGTGATTCTCTCAAATTGTTCATGACAGACAGGGTAACAACCGAATGAGAAACAAATATTCTTCACCATACTGTTTCAATTAAGCAATTTACACAACATTTTAAAAATGGATGTTAAAAATCACATTTAAAAGTTCACTGAGTAAACTTGCCACATCAAACTCAAATGTTTATTTCTCTGTACTTAAAGTATAGCTTTTTATGCAATATCAGTTTGTATTAGTTACTAAAAGAACATTTGCACTATTTACGAATAGTGCAGATGTCACCACTCTGTTACCTGGCTGCCTGTTTCTCCATACACTGTAAAAAAAAAGAAATGACTGCCCAAACTGTGACTGGTCACATTAAAATTTTTCAATAGGCCCAAATTAAATTAGGCAAAGTGATTATTTTTTTTCAATTGTAGCAACAGCTTCTAAACATTCTAAACAACAGCTTCAATGTAATTGACCCAATTGAATATTTTAAATTATTCTAGCATGCTTTTTTGGTTTCACCTAATTTAAAAATGTATATTGGGAAATTTACATTGCTTAAGCAACTATACTGAATTGTTTATTTTGTGTTGTCCCAAAAGAAAATGAATAAGAAAATATACAAAATAATGACACACTAAACACTGCCACATTTCATTAATTTTATTTAACAGGCATTATTGTGAAAATACTTTAAAATACCAAATACATTGAAAATTTTTCAAAGCGTTACAAAGTCATGCATTTTATTTCTACAAAAAGATGGTGTAATTCAAACATTCAGAATTTTTTACACCAAATGTAAATATTTTTTTTCTGAGGTTACGTCAACCATTGTTTAGTATCACCTGACTATAACCATTCAAGTAAAAGTACTCTGAACTCATGGAATCACATTTTTATTGCTTAAACCCATTCATTACCAATAAACAAACACATTTACATTTTAAAAGCATCAAAAACACCATTCAATTTAAACAATAGAGTACTTAACCCAGTTGAAAACTCACAAAAGTCTTATAAAAATCACTTGAAGCTGATTTTTCAAATATTTAGCATATGAACATCTTTAGAAAGTCATTGTTATACTCCACATTGAGCTGAAAAATCCAAAAAGCACAAAAATGCATTGATAAAGCTTCCTAAATTAAAGAGCACCATCAATTCTTCCAGGACAGTGGACATTCAGCACAGTTGACAGGGCTCTGCAAGTTCATCATGCTGCTGCTGCTTACTCTTTCAAGAATTCCCATCTTCAATGTAGTTCTTCATTTTATGTTAAAATATAAAATAGCAATGTCAATACTAAGTCTACAAATACAGTATCAAATGCATAAACGAATGTCATTAATCAAATTTTCAACTACTGTTAGGTCACTGTCTGCCTAGACTGCGGGGACCGCCCACTCCAGCACCCAGATGATGGTGCACTGAGGTGAATCCGCCAAAACGTCCCAATATGGGCGGGCAACTGTCAAGACGGAGGCGTGGAGCCATGAAAAAGCATAGCGTCGTTCTGGGAACCAATTGGCCTGGATTTAATAGATTATTAGGGGTC
The DNA here is from genome assembly GCA_903798205.1 of Danio tinwini. Lineage (NCBI taxonomy): Eukaryota > Metazoa > Chordata > Actinopteri > Cypriniformes > Danionidae > Danio > Danio tinwini. Next base: position 2,584,713 of record CAIGQZ010025690.1, read on the forward strand.
TTACGTGCGGGTGTTTCTTGGAAGAAGAAATCGCTGGATAGGGGGTTTGTCGTTCAGCTGGGGGAATCCCAAGTGGTGACGTCACGCGCTGACTCTGGGGAAGGGCTGGGAATTTCCCGGTGTAAAGACTTTCCCCTGGAGCAGTCGCGTGACGCCACATTGAGACATGCACTCGAAAGAGTGCAGGTCATAGATGGGAATAACCTCCAGCCTGATCGGCCCCTCTCCTACCCATATTTTGTGATTATTAATGACAGGGTGTATCGAGTGACCCAAGACACTCAGTATAATAGAAGATACAACCCAATTATTAGCACCAAAGCCATTAGGAAATGCTTTTCCAGGCGGCTCATTCTAATCCCATGGCCGGACATTTAGGTCAGGCGGCCACACTAAATCGCCTTATAACCCGATTCTTTTGGCCGGGCATTCACAGTGATGTCAGCAGATGGTGCACTGCGTGCCATGAATGTCAGCTGGTAAACCCACCGGCCACCCCAAAAGCGCCATTGCGCCCATTACCAATTATGGACATCCCCTTCGAGAGAATTGGTATGGATCTCATCGGGCCATTAGATCGATCCGCACGCAGGCACCAGTTTGCATTAGTCCTAGTGGATTATGCAATCCGATACCCCGAAGCAGTAGTGCTCCGTAACATATCGGCAAAGAGCGTTGCGGAAGCTCTGTTTCATATAATCTCCCGAGTGGGAATCCCCAAGGAGATTCTCACTGACCAAGGCACCATGTTCATGTCAAGCACCATGCGCGAGCTTTACGGATTATTGGGCGTTAAATCAATTCGCACCAGTGTCTATCACCCACAAACAGACAGGCTGGTGGAAAGGTTTAATCGCACGCTTAAATTCATGATCCGTAAATTCGTTCACGAAGACGCAAAGAATTGGCATAAGTGGTTAGAGCCCTTATTATTCGCTGTGCGGGAGGTTCCCCAAGCCTCCACGGGGTTTTCCCCCTTCGAGCTTCTTTATGGCAGACAGCCCCTTGGGGTTTTGGATGTTGCTCTCTGGTCACTGGGGGCGATCATCTCTCAGCGAGCAAACTCCTCAACATCTGGCACCTCCAGTGTGAATACTCTGATGTATTCTCGCCCCTGCCCTGTTGTACTAACCTAATTCAGCACCATATCGAGACCGAACTGGGCGTGGTCGTTAGGACCCAGCCGTATCGCCTGCATGAACACAAGAAAAAAGTGGTTCAGAAAGAATTGAGTAACATGCTGAAAATGGGTGTAGTAGAAGAATCCCACATCGACTGGGCCAGCTCGATTGTCTTGGTACTCAAGACTGACGGCTCAGTCCGGTTCTGTGTGGATTACCGAAAAGTAAATGCTATGTCAAAATTCGACGCATATCCAATGCCGCGTACTGACAAGTTGCTCGAACAGTTAGGTGCTGCTCGATATTACTCGACATTGGATTTGACAAAGGGATATTGGCAGATGCCCTTAACTCCAATATCCTGTGAAAAAACACAACGCCGTTTGGATTCACAACACCAATTTGTGACACTTCCGTTCGAGCTGTTCGGGGCACCAGCTACGTTTCAGCGTCTGATGCACAAAATACTCTGCCCTCACTCCGCATATGCCACTGCTTATTTATATGACATCATTTTCAGTAATGATTGGCAGCGGCATATGCAATATCTGAGGGCGGTATTGTCAGCGCTGAGACAGGCCGGGCTCATGGCCAACCCGAAGAAGTGTGTAGTTGGTTGAGTGGAGGTAAGGTATCTGGGCTTCCACTTAAGTCACGGGCAGGTGCAGCCCCAAATTGAAAAGACTGCAGCTATTGCAACCTGTTCGAGACCTAAGACCAAAAAGGAGGTGAGACAGTTTTTGGGACTGGCAGGATATTATAGGCATTTTGTTCCTAATTATTCGGCCCTCGTCAGCTCATTGACCAATGGTCAGAGCAGTGCCAACAGGCCTTCTCAAAGGTAAAATCTATACTTTGCGGGGGGCCGCTATTGCAAGCTCCTGATTTTGGGGACAGCTCACCGGCCTAAGGTGGGCGGTGGGGGTATGTGGAAAGGTAAGCATGATTGAACACCCAATGTGGGGGGAGAGCATGCTTGAAGCCCGGCGGCTAATCTGCAGGCCAATCATAAATAATAAATAACACCTGTTTATTCTACTGATTGGGCCGGAGAGACACCCTTCTTAAGGAGAGGAGATGGAGCAGCCGGGAGAGGAGAGAACACCCACACAAACACACACCACAGAGCTACACGTGCTGTGTGATTATTTAAAATAAAAAACATTTTTCCTACCTGAATCGCCGACCCTGTCTTCTTCCCACAACAAGAACGAACTTTACTACAGTCACAGAATGCAATTTTAAGTGTTTTTACAGAAGAATGTTGTTGTTTACATAATTATTAGAATAGTAACAGTATAGTAATTGACTTTCCATACTGTGAGAATGCTATGTGGGAAATTGCATATTCACATGTAAAATGTAAGTCATTGTGGCCGAGCATCTGATCGTTTACAGCAATTCTCCAAAATATCATATTTTGTGTTTAACAAAAAAAAAATCTTCTACAAGTTTGAACTAGATGGTGGGTAAATGAAGTCAGAAGACAAAAAACAGGGGGTTGTTTCATGCTAAACTTTCGTTTAAACACAAGATATTCTGAAGAAAGCTGGAAGCTTGTAATCATTGACTTCCATAGTAGGAAAAACAGATTTGTGGCGACGCAGTGGCGCAATAGGTAGTGCTGTCGTCTCACAGCAAGAAGGTCGCTGGTTCGAGCCTCGACTTGGTCAGTTGGCGTTTTTGTGTGGAGTTTACATGTTCTCCTTGCGTTCGCATGGGTTACCTCCGAGTGCTCCGGTTTCCCCCACAGTCCAAAGACATGCGATATAGGTGAATTGGTAGACTAAATTGTCCGTAGTGAATGAGTGTGTGTGGATGTTTCCTAGAGATGGCTTGCAGCTGGAAAGGCATCTGCTGCGTAAAAACGTGCTGGATAAGTTGGCGGCTCATTCCGCTGTAACGACCCCGGATTAATAAAGGCACTAAGCCGACGAGAAAATGAATGAAAAACAGGTTTTGTGTTCTACAGAACAAAGAAACTCACAAAGCTAGAGGTTTGAACCCACATGAGGCTGAGAAAATAGTGAGTACATTTTCATTTTGGGTAAACTATCCCTTTAAAGACCACTACAAATTAATGTTTAATATTTTCAAGGTGAAATCTATACAGCAGAGTTGTGTTTTATGTAATATTTCGGTTTATAGTGAATGTGTAAGGCTACAGTAAAACTAATAACTGGTAACATATAACAAGCTGAACTTGAGAAACCCCTCACCAGTTAACCATTCACAGCAATAAAGCAACTACACACAAGTTACATCTTAGAGCTAAAGGAAAATTTGAGATGGATATAGAATAAACATATACTCAATTGTTAAAATGGTACTTACTGTGAAAGTGCTTATTTGCGCCTGGCCCAGCAATGGTGGCTTCATGTTATGGTTACACAGAAAGAAAAAAACATGTTATAGCAGATACATGTTTCTTCCGTCATAAAATAATAATTTAATAACAATAAATAGTAACTCTACCTGAGAGATCATTATGGTCAAAACCATAGGTTAGATGTCAATATTACAGGCGCGTAATGCATGTAATTAACATTAACGTTACTGTGTCCAACATAGGGCTGTGTGATATGGGCAAAAGAAACCGATCATGATTTTCTTGAACAATAGGCCTATTGCGATTTCAATTTTAATCACGATTTTGTCACAGACAGACTGAATCTGTGTTTACAGTGTGAATCTGAAACATATTTCAAAAGACAAACAATTAAATCTTTATCAAAGACCTGTAACATGTCTCTAAAACAGACATAAAATAAAAATCACCTAGTAAAGCTGTTACAAATTGTCTCTAGAACAGACCTATGGCAAAACAAATGTGTGTGTGTGTGTGTGTGCGCGCCATCAAACTCAAGGCTCTGATGTTCTGCTTGACCAAATGTCAGAAGTAGTTGCATTTGTCTTCACAGATTTGTTTTGTCATGCATAGATCATAAAGCTCTTTATGACGCTGCCGTGAAATGGGCTGTTCACATATCGCGTCTTTTGCGCAAACATTATTTCCAGAGGCATGTGGATTGTGCGCACACATTGAGAGCTGAAAACATTTCTTTTCAGACAAAATTTTTATATGTAGCTTTTCAGAATGCAGCACCGCGAGTCACGTAACAAGAACTGACCAATCAGCTTCATAATTTGTATGGAATATACACATTTTGGTTACCTCAGACAAACACAAGACACCCAAACACCAAATGCTTTTTAATTCTCTCCATACATAAAACTTAGCAATGTTTTGTTAGGTTGTTACCTCTAAGAAGACATAATCACCGAGCAATGGCAAAGGAGTGATCGCAAAGCATGTTGAAAATGCTGAAGGATGCGATGCGCTCACGCTTTTCATGTGCTTTTAGATGCAATATATGACTGACTTACAAATTACCTGGTTCTGCCATACAGCAGCCTTCCTGTATCCAAAGTAACTTAATCCCACACGACAGATGTTGACTTTTTAGGTACCAAGTCCTCCTGTGCTAAACTCCCTGTATAGGCTATTCAGTCTCCTGTTCTAGCGCTCTGTGTTTATGATTGGTTCAAATACCCCGATTGGTTCAAATACCTACACATGCTGTAGGGCGATTTAGAAATTGTGCATGTCTAAATTGCGATTTCGATACAATTTTAAATAATCGCACAGCCCTAGTCCAACATTATGTCAGAAGTGCCAGGCTAACATAATGCCCATGCTGTTCATTTTTATGTCAAAATTACTATGACTTGCACTTGGTTTAACTTAAACATGATTCAATAAATTCAGTTACTCACCAGAATACAGTACTCAACAGAATTCCGTACTCACCATAACTTCTATGAAGGAAAATCTGTCCGAATATGATGTTTCGTCAGATCTCTGCCATTGCTGCACTGGAATTGAAATTTGAATATGCGCCAGACATGACATAATAGGCACCGGCAAACGACTCTGTTACGCACATGTGCACACGCAATTTTTGCTACAAGATATGCCAGCCAAATTGATATATTTCACTTCTGTTTGATAAATTGGCTGAGCACAATTTAATATGTTTGGTGAAATATATCTTTTTAATTTTAATTTCAGACCATCAGCTAAAAATTTTTACGGTGGATTTTTTTGTTTTGGGCTAATTATTCATTCATTTTCTTGTCGGCTTAGTCTCTTTATTATTCCGGGGTCACCACAGTGGAATGAACTGCCAATTTATCCAGCACGATTTTACACAGCGGATGGCCTTCCAGCCACAACCCATCTCTGGGAAACATCCACACACTCATATACTACGAACAATTATAGCTTACCCAATTCACCTGTAGCGCATGTCTTTGGACTGTAGTGGAAACCAGAGCACCCAGAGGAAATCCACGTGAACGCAAGGAGAACATGCAAACTCCACACAGAAACGCCAACTGACCCAGCTGAGATTCAAACCTGCGAGCCAGCGACCTTCTTGCTGTGAGGCAACAGCACTACCTACTGCGCCACTGCATCGCAAAACTGGGTTAATTAATCAGTTTTTCAAAAAGTAATTTTTTTACAGTGTAAGTGGCTTTTTTGTCTTATTTAACAAAGAAAATATCAGTTAAAAATGATTAAAAAAATGTAATATCTGACCATCATCTTTGTGTTAACAAGGCAACAGCTAATGCACCACAATGGAAAATTTATTTTAAAATATATGGTTGCGGTATCCTCATTTTTATTTCAACAGACAGTGTTTAGACCTTTAATGTTTTAGATCTGAGACTGAAGATCTAAGATAAGCAGAGGTGGCTGTAAACTTGCTTCCAATCTTTCATTATCGCCAGGCTGATATATCAGCCAATAATTTTGTCATTTTTCAAATCCAAAATCCAACCACAGATTAAGTTATCCATTTGCATGTTTACATACTTGCATTTGCTTCATTTTGTTGTCTGGCGAGCGCACTAGGATTATGCAAGATGGGTATCAAGCTTTCAACCTGCCCTGCTTCTCAATTAATTCTTTAGTCTGAGTTTTCCAAACACTGCCCATTGACATAAAAACAATGAAACCGTATACATATATTTAAACACAGATTGCGTTTTAGTAAAAAAAAAAAAAAAGGGCATGAAAAAATGAAAGACCACAACATGTAATAGCCAAATACATTACAATTCACTGATATAAAGAGGCAATCATAGATCATAGACGTACTTGCCTTTATACATTTGAGATAGGGATCCACCCTCCAGCCTCCTCTTCTTGTCTTTTACTCAGTATCAGTTTTCAATGCACTGGCTGTTAATATAAAAAACAATTAAACTGTATATTAAAACATAATTTGTAACTAAAGTGCTTAACAAATGTTTTTTATTCTACTGGTCTTATTTTTATTTACTTGACCAACCAAAGTTTTCTCTGCACCCCCCAGCCCAAAAAAAATTATATATATATTTCTTTTTTTTTAGCTACATATTTTAAATAATGTATTAAAACAAGCCAAATATTTTATAATTTATTTTATTTTTCAACATAACTTATATTTATAAACAATTTACAATTAAAAAAATTGTCATGTAACTCAATTTAGTTACTAAAAATGTTTGTAACTAAACACTGTCAGGGTTTTTTTTTTTCTTTTGATATTTGAGCTAATTGAAATGCAAATAAAAATGTATTTGTGGTACTCGTCCAATAACCGCTCTCTAAGTTTTCCTAACTATGGCGATATCAAGAAACTCAAAAATATGAAAAGGGTCCATAGGGTCCATACACAATAAAATGAATTGTTATACAGCAGTTTGGTAAACAAATTACAATTGTTTAACCAGAAACTGAACCAGTGTGAACATAATCATCTTGAAAACAGATGATCAATTCAATCAGTAGTCGGGAACCTATGGCTCGCGAGCCACATGTGGCTCTTTCACCAAAATACGTGGTTCTCCAGCGGTCTCCCTTCAATAATAGTCTACCGTTTAAAAAATCATAATCATCACAAAAATCAGTTTCCCTCGTTATTGTAATTCCATGCAGGAAAAATCAACGTTTTAAACAATGCATGTGTGCGGTGCTGTGAATAAACTTTTACGTTCTACAAACCTTTCACAAATATCGAATAAGTCGTATTCTAAGTACGGCAAATGAACTGTTCGCCGTGTTACATTAAATTCTGTGACCATCGTATTCTGTGACCCTAGTAGGCGTTGTTCTCACTGTTTGGCATGAACTCACTCCTAAGACATGCAAACAGCGTACATACTGTCACGTGATTGACCACGCACATTGGCCACTTAAAGGGCACTAAGCTGCTTGCATTTAAAGAACATTATTTTTTTCTGCGTGAAATACAAGGGATTTTATAAATACTAGTATTGAACAGTTCATTTGAGCGCATTCAAGTGAGAGTATACGCTGGTTGCATGTCTAATCTGCCTGTGGCAGCGTTCAAGCCAAACAGTAAGAACATCGCCTACTAGGGTCACAGTGTGGATTGTGTATGCGCTGTTATGGCTCAGTATCTGTGCCTGTGTTTTTGTTTTGTTTCTCTCTCTCTCTCTCTCTCTCTCTCTCTCTCCCTCTCTCTCAATTCAATTAAATTCACCTTTATTTGTATAGCGCTTATACAATGTAAATTGTGTCAAAGCAGCTTCACATAGAAGATTATAGTAAATCGAAACAGTGTCAGTTCAGTTTTCAGTGTTTAATTTCAGTTCAGTTTAGCGCAGTGTAGTGTGGTTTAATAATCACTACTGAGAGTCCAAACACTGTGGAGCAATTCCATCGATGCACAGATCTACAGATCCTGAACCATGAAAGCCAGTGGCGACAGCGGCGAGGAAAAAACTTCACCAATTGGCGAAAGTGAAATCTCCTATGGCCAAACGTCTTGTGCAGAGCTGCAGTCTAGGCGCCAGAAGCTGGACCCCAGTGAAGACTCGTCTGTCCTTGGAGCGTCACAGGAATCAGTCTCATGCTCTCACTCCACCATGACCACTGCAGCAGCTGCTCTGGATACGGCCTGTTCCAGGATTATGAAAACCTTGGGATCGTCTCGTCACTGGTCTTGGATCGCATCAGTGGTGCTGCATAGTCTGAGGGCCTCGAGATGAGTACCCCCAGGTGGAAATAGAGAATAAAGAGAATTATTAGCGTAGCTGCTGTTCATAGTGTATATAAACGAGATGCAAAAACCTGCTTGGGGCACACTCATGCGTCATACCACTGTGATGCATGTGATGCATGAGTGTATGCTTTGCTAAAAAGGTAGGTTTTTAATCTAGTTTTGAAATGCGAGAGTGTGTCTGAGCCTCGGACATTATCAGCAAGGCTATTCCAGAGTTTAGGGTCTGCCCAATTTCACCTCCCCATTGGCTAAGTTAGATGCCAGTCAATATTACCACTACAATGATGTCATCATCAATGACCAATCACGAACGGAATTCCCCATTTAAAAGGAATCCGGAGCGGCAGAATGCTAGCTTGCCTTTTGCTTGCGCCAGGTCTGGATTAAGAATTCAGAGGAACCTGGGCACAATGTCTTGTAGGGCCCCCAACAAGGTTGCACCCCTATAGTTTAATAAAAAAAAATAACATTAATATAATATTTTTTAAATAAAGATAATCTATAATATTTTGCCATCATTTTTTAAATAAATGACATAGTACATATATTTATAGTCTACAATGATTTACCTGATTTTAAAAAGCATTTAAAGCACACTTTGATAAAAAAAAGGTTTTTAATATAGTAGTTCAAGTTCACTGAAGCAGTACTAAAAATTTGTATTTAGGGGTATTTTTAATGTATAACTTCTACAAACTTATAATGCATATGATGTGGATATAACACCTCTCCAATCCAATTCTATGAATCTGAGTCTTCCATAATACACACACTGATTAATGATTCTCCCTTGTAATGAAGCGTAGGCAAAAAGCACTTGATTATAAAGCTGAAAGTATCCGAAATCACACACACTATACCAGTTCTCTCCTCTTCAGGGGCTTTTTCTGTCCCTCTCTCTGTCTCTCTCTCCATGAGGTCGGAGAATATGGGTGAAGCAGGGTGACTAACATTGTAAATACAGATTAATTATATTAAGATGTCACTAACATTTAACACCAGGTGGAAAATAACTGTTTTTAGAATATTTATTATTATTATTATCCTTATTAAATTCCTTGTGACTCATTTTATATACTTTATTTACATTTTTAAACAAAAACAAAACATGTTACCATGTGCTTTACGAGGTGTGCTTTTTGCACTTAGCAAACAAGCTCACTGTTGTGTGTGTGTTTGCTGGATTGTTTGACAGTGCGTTTTGCTAGATTGCTTGACAGTTTCTTGTGCTATGTGTGCTGTAATCATTTGTGCTGAAATCGATCTTTAAAAGAGTGTTTTAATTATGTTTTCTTTCTGATCACCAGATCCAAAACATCAATGGGATTCGAGTACAGGGCAGATGTCACGTGACCTACATGCTGCTACACATAGGAGATTCAAATGTATTATACACACTAGTTTAGAAGTGTGCGCCACTCATTGTAAGTTTTGTTTTACATTTTGCTTAGTAGTATATATTAGACAGGGCTTGAAAACTCTGAAGATTTTTCTTTTTCTTTCTTTTATTAGATAGTATAGAGATTGTCTGTTTTCCAGTTAGAGTTGTGTTTTGTGATAGTATTTTCTTTTCTTTGGCGCCACTTTTGTTCCTCTTCCCCTTACAACCATTTATTTATTGTTTTCTTTATTTTGTGTATAATTTATTTGTTATCCATTTCACTATGTAAAAATAAATAATCTTGAAGCATTATGGTTGTTTGTCTGCTCCATTGCCACCACCATTCACAAAAAGGATCAGACATTTTAAATGTTGCTTTAACCCTAGCGTTTCCATCTTAAATAACCGTAACAATGAGTAACCATAACCATAACAACCAATCAGCTTTCTTACATTTGCAATCACTCTCATTGGTTGGTGATTATTGTTTCGCACGCAGTGAGCAGCGAAAATAAATAATGGCACAGTGGCCTATTAAATGTATTTTCAAAATGCCAGAGGCAGTCAAGCATATATACATATTTAAACCATTCATACGCACGCGAATGCGTCAGACCGGAAACGCAGGGTCATGCGTCTGAGTTTCGCAGGTTGCTGCGGTGCAAAGTTCAAGCTTGGTGAACTCTGACCTGCGAAATCGCATCACTTGACTGCGTGAGACCAATCCAGGATCAAAACATGACCTCTCTGAACAGAAATTTAAGACATGGAGCAATCGCTTTTTTTTTTTATGTCTATTCATCTTGTTAAATCCCGCCCCTTTTCGCAGCACCGTACGACAGAATTTCGTAAGCTCAAACTCTAGAGTGCCTTCGGCTTAAATCGGATAGTAAGCCTGATCAAGAGAAGATGAAACTGCACCCTGGATCAGGATATTTTGAGACAGCAGCAAAGCAATCTCAAGTCAGCCAGAAAAAGTTAGAGGTAACTGTGGGCTTATCTTGAAGTTTAGACAGAGTGAGCCATTTTTGCTTGGCACATAATAGTGAAGTGAAATGAATGTTAGCACAGGCCTAAACAGCAGCGCTCATGGTCAAAATGACACATTTTGCTTGCAAAATGCACATACTGTATCAAAACATTTAAAATAAGCAACAAAAGCTAGTTTTACCTTCAAACAACACAACTTGCAAACAACTATATGAGCTCTTTCAATAAATCATTACACAATGGACAACAAAATACAGAACTCAGTGTGAATCAGTGCACCATTGCTTATCATTGTAGCCTATTGCCCATGCCATTTGTTGTCTTTCTATTTGGGCTGTCAAATTTGCCTTTTTGAATTGGATCCAGAATAAGAATTGCTTTGATAAAATTTATGTTGAAACTGAAATACTGTTACTGTAAAAAACAAAACAGACAAACGTACTGTAATAAAATACTGTAAATATTAGAGAAAACACATGAAAACCAATGTACAGTCAAATCTATTGTGAGTATAAGACATAGCCACTATTGACCTCCTCCATCCATGCTGGCACAGAACAACACACACCTTCCACTGTTTTTATAAGGTTTGCGGACTGATTGCTAATTAAAGATTTGTGTGAGGGTGTGCCAAACCAGTGGTTCAGTGATTTCATACTGATGTTGGTAGTTTCTAATAGTTAGGAATAGATAGTCTCTGTTTGGTTACCATAGCTAAAACAATTGATTTTGGACTGCTTGAATAACATCCGTGTTAACTGTTTTGAAAAATGTTGGGGAAAATGTGTCAATGAAAAAGAGTTTGCACATTTGCAAGACATGTCTTCTGCTCTGATAGAATAGTGATTAGGAAAATGGAGTGAATCCTAACCAGGTCAAAGCAAACAAGAAAAACTGCAATTGATGAAAGAACCTTTGGACTGACCGCTGATCTTGATGTGGCCGTTCTTGATCTGGTCTTCTTCACTTTCGACCATTCTCCGGAGTCTGGATTCCTCTGGTCTTCTCCACTTTCGATTCTTCTCTGGGTTCCTCTTTAAAAGGAACTTGCAGAATGGAAAACAATCCTTGTGAGTGTGAGGATTTGTTTGTGCGCCTGGGTGTGAGAGTGTGTTTTTGTGAGTGCGAGGATTTATTTGGGAGGGTGTGTGAGAATGCGAGGAAGCATGTATGAGTGTGAGTTTGTATGTGAGAATGCATGTGTTTAAATGTGAGTGTGTGAATATTTGATTTTGTTATGGTGTGTGTGAGTGTGTTTGTTCGTGTGGATTTGTTTTTGAGGGCATGATTATATGTGAGAATTTGTTTGTAATGATGTGTTTGTGACTGTGAGGATTTGTTTGTGAGGGTATGTGAAAATAAGAGGATGTGTGTACATTTATGAGTGTGTGTGTGTGTGTGTGTGTGTGTGTGTGTGTGTGTGTGTGTGTGATGCAAGTATGAGAGTGAGTCTGTGTGCTTGTGACTGTGAGGATTTGTTTGTGAGGGTATGTGAGGATGCCAGTATGTACGATGATGTGAGTATGAGTGTGAGTCTGTGTGCATGTTTTCTACACCTTTGCACAAACTCTAGGATCAAACCTTGGTCTCCTGAGTATGAAATGTTCAAGTAGTAGTTTGAGGCAAACATTAACTTTTGAGCATCGCTGGAGATGCTGATGTAGGTGTTACCTATGAATTGGTCAACAACAGAAAAAATAAAGTTATTTGCAGCCAAAGGGGAACTTCAAGCAAGTTTACCTTTTTAAAATATTTAAACGTAACACACAAATTATGCAGGGTGTACTTTGACGTTGGGCAGAGTCCATTTCAAAGGGCAAGTTTTCCCATCCTTTTTATGGAACATCTGGTCCAATATTTCACTGAAGTAGAGCAGTGTATGGAAACAAGCTGAAAAAAAAAGGTTTTTGCAATTAAAAAGGTATAACAGAGTCACGTGGATTAGTAAAGTTGTTTAAAATAAATTTCATTGATTAAATATTTGCTTACCCATATATAGATGTAAAGAGTAACCAAAATAAATAATGTATTAGAATTTGAGGGAAACTAAGCATGTGTGGTCTAAAGAGAGAAGAAAACAATTACATTAAGCATTGATCCTAATGAATCTGTTTCTAAACTACATCCAACCTCACCTCGGAAAACAGCATTCTTGAGCTTTTAGACAATGAAAAATTAGACATACAGCATAGACATCTAGATTATATTTTATATTCAATCTGCAAATCATTTGTTGTGAAATCTGAGTTACTTCCATTCAGTATATACATAAAATAAAATTAAGAAGAACAATAGAACTCTATATCAAACAACATACTTCAGATTTAAATAAAGCAGATGCTTTTACCTAAAAGAACTTTATTAGTATGGTTCCCTGCTTCCAGTTAGTTCAGCTGCAGATCCCTCTAAAATCTGTACTCTGGAAAAAGAGTGTGCTTTATTCGGTTCTTGACTTAAGAGATACTGGTGTCGCATTCCAGGTCCATTACAATCTGAGGTAGAAAGATAATATGACAAAAGACAAGAAAAATATGAATAAAGGTCTCATAATAAAATATTTAAAGGGATAGTTTACTATTCTGCCACCATTTACACATCCTCCACTTGTTTCAAACCAGTTTGAATTTCTGTTGAACACTAAAGCAGATATTTTGATGAATGTTAGAAACCTGTATTTATTGAAATCCATAGTAGGAAAAACAAATACTAGGTAACCAAATTTCTTAAAAAATATCTGGGTTTGTGTTTAACAAAACAAATCTAACTACACAGCAAATTCATCTGAGTTAAATTCTTGGTGTTGAAGCATTTCAGAGTAAAGTGTTGACTTTATAGAGTTAGATTTTGATAAATGAATATAATAAGAGTTAGAATTGATTTGATCCAGTGCAAAATCAAGGAGTTATCTATCCAACACTTGGTGGTGTTATTTCCAACATCTGGGAATTCATGCAGCCCCAGTCACAGAACAGCAACTGGTGAGTCAAACTACCTTAATGTGACATTTCTGTCACGGTAAATGACATTTTGTGCGTAGTTACCCATCTGTTAAATAAAATCAACACTTCTCCTTTAATTCGCCCTAAACTAGCGAGGGAATCCCTGGAGCCGCTGTTATGGTTTATTTGGTGACCGTGTTAACTGGTGTCCCTTTCCAGATGTAAGCTATCCACGTTTGCAGATTGGCAGATTCGTCACTTCTTCACAGCAACAAAACATGCCCCTACCAAATAAAGATTCTTATTACTTGGTGTCAGTGTCATTGTAAGCAGTATTATTATTTTAATATCTGTGTAGCAGAACAGTGTATAACCAACATTAATAAAATTTTTTTATAATTTTCATGTCATCAACGGGATTTGAACTCGTGTAGTTAAAAGATTCAGCACACGTATCATATAACCCATCTAACTGACCTATTCAGAACCACACATGAAATGGATGTGTTTTAATAACTTTATCAGTCAAAATATGGTTTGCTGTGGTTGTAAATTCGTGTTAACCTGTTTCCTTCGACTCATGTTAACATGTTTACATGTTGTTTACCATGTTGTTTAACATGTTTCTACAAACTCTCCCGCTGATAGAATATAGCTCTGAATGACAAAACGATGTTTCATCAGTTGGTCAAACCATGTTTTTTCATAGTTGTAGACTCATGTGTACCTGTGCCTTTGCATCGTGTTAACTCGTGACCCATGCTCACCCATGTACATAACAATTTTACAAAAAATTTATAGAATGTCATTATTATGCAACATATTATGTCTAATATATCTAATACTAATACTAGTCCTTAATACTGGCTACTAAGCCAGTATCATTTAACAAAGATAAACCATGGTTTACACCAAAACTTAGACAGCTTCGTCATGAAAAAGAGGATGCCTACAGGAGCGGGGACAGGATTTTATACAATCAGGCCAGGAACACACTGACAAAGGAGATTGGTGTGGCCAAGAAGAGCTATGCCAAAAAGCTGCAAAACCAGTTTTCTGCCAACGACCCTGCATCAGTGTGGAAAGGCCTGAAAGACATCACGAATTATAAAACGCCATCCCCCAGTATCGACAGCAACAAACATGCAAACTAGCTGAATATTTTCTATTGTAGATTTGACACCCCTGACCAGACACCTCACACCCGCCCGGACCATCTCCCTACACAGCCATCAACACCTCCAGCCACTCCCGCCCCCCCTGCACTTCAGATCAGTGAGGATAATGGGCATCAGATCCTCAGTAAACAGCCATCAACACCTCCAGCCATCTCCTTCTCCACCCCGGCACTTCAGATCAGTGAGGATAATGTGCGTCAGATCTTCAGTAAACAGAGGAGACGAAAAGCACCAGGTCCAGGCAGTGTTTCACCAGCCTGTATGAAAACTTGTGCGGACCAACTGGCTCCCATTTCCATACAGATCTTCAACAGATCACTGGTACAGCGCAAAGTTCCATCCTGCTTCAAATGCTCCTCCATCATCCCAATACCAAAGAAACCAAAGATCACAGGACTCAATGACTACAGACCTGTTGCCTTACCATCTGTGGCCATGAAGTCATTCGAAAGACTGGTGCTAGCTTATCTGAAGGATATCACTGGACCTTTGCTGGACCCCCTGCAGTTTGCCTATAGCGCAAACCGGTCTGTGGATGATGCAGTCAACATGGGACTGCATTATATCCTAGAACATCTGGACAAACCAGAGAACTACACAAGGATACTGTTTGTGGATTTCAGTTCTGCCTTTAACACCATCGTCCCATCACTGCTCAAGAAAAACTGACCCAGCTGTCTGTCCCTAGCTCTGTCTGTCAATGGATCACCAGCTTTCTGACAGATAGACAACAGCTAGTCAGAATGGGCAAAATCACATCCGACAGCCGCACCATCAGCACTGGTGCCCCCCAGTGTTCTCTCCCCACTGCTCTTCTCCCTGTACACAAACGACTGCACCGCAAAAGACCCCTCCATTAAGCTCTTGAAGTTTGCGGATGACACTACTGTTATCGGCCTCATCCGGAATGGTGACGAGTCTGCATACAGACAGGAGGTGGAGCGGCTGGCTTTATGGTGCAGATACAACAACCTGGAGCTGAACACGCTCAAAACAGTGGAGATGATAGTGGACTTTAGGCGAAACCCCCCCTGCACTCCCCCACTCACCATCATGAACAGCACTGTGGCTGCAGTAGAGTCATTCAGGTTCTAGGGCACCACCATCTCTCAGAATCTGAAGTGGGACATTCACATTGACTCCATTGTAAAGAAAGCCCAGCAGAGACTGTACTTCCTTCGTCAGCTGAGGAAGTTCAACCTGCCACAGGAGCTGCTCGTACAGTTCTACTCAGCTGTCATCTAATCCATCCTCTGCACTTCAATCACCGTCTGGTTCAGCTCAGCTGCCAAAACCAACCTCCGTAGACTACAGCGAATAGTCTGGACTGCTAAACGAATCACTGGCACTACACTTCCTACACTTCAAGAACTGTACTCTTCCAGAGTAAGTAAAAGGGCTCGTAAAATCACTCTGGACGTCTCACACCCAGCACACTACCTGTTCGAACTGTTACCGTCTGGTCGGCGCTATAGAGCACCAAGCACAAAAACAGCCAGACACAGGAAAAGTTTCTTTCCTCAGGCCATCTACCTCATGAACAGTTAAATATTCTCCTACTGTGCAATAAACGTGCAATACTTTGTCATAACCACTTGTACACAGCACCTTATAACCTTTATATTTACAGCATATCTGTACATACTGGAGGCGCGTGCTCGAGTGACGTCACTGCTACGCTGCTACGCTAAACGGACTGTGTTTGGAGCTCTCTGTTGCATAGATTCGCAATTTGCATTTTTATTATCAAATACCTCCACTTTCACTAAATACTACTTAGGGGAACAATCCCTAAATACATTTTTTACAACATTTAGCACTTTATACAAATAAATCTACTTTAAAAACGTTCTGTCCCTCGAGCATCCGCCTGTTGTTTGTAGCTTTGGCCTGCTAGCATCGCTAGTCAGCTAAAGCTACCGACTGCTTTCATTCCCTAATTTTCTCACTTACTGGCTTTGCTCGTTTACCCTGTACGATGTCGCTTGTGTCTCTGTCCTTGTGTGCAGGAGAGACATCGATGGAGGCGCTGGACATGGAGCTGGGACGGCTGGATGAACGCATCCGCCTTCTGCAGGTGAGACGGACTGAACTCACAACGCAGCGAGCTTTGCTCGCTGTGTCCCGTGTGCCAGTCCGCTCATCTGAGGTAAGTGCACAATACAGCCGCGACACTCCGTCCACTTCAACCCCACGTGTTTCTCTGTCCAGGCCCAGCGCACCTAGGACGCGGTGTGCCCAGGGGTCGTTCACGCCGACACCCGGCTACCACGGCCCCTGGGTGCAGCCGCGTAGGGTGCTCAGGAAGCCCCGGGGCAGAGAGTCTCCTCCTCCCGTGTTCGAGATCTCCACGGAGAACCGCTTCGCCTCTATCCGCGAGACGGGTCACGATGTGGCTATCATCGGTGACTCCATCGTCCGCCACGTCCGTCCTGCCTCCACTTCAGGTAATAAAGTACGCACATTTTGCTTTCCTGGTGCTCGCGTTAAGAATATTTCTACACAGATTCCGAGTATCCTGAGCGCTGGCGAGAGCCTCGGTGCCGTTGTCCTCCATGTGGGGACGAACGACACCGGGCTTCGCCAGTCGGAGATCCTGAAGAGGGACTTCAGGAGCCTGATCGAGACGGTTCGACGCACCTCGCCCGCCACGCAGATCATCGTTTCTGGACCGCTTCCTACCTACCGCCGAGGAAATGAAAGGTTCAGTAGACTTTTTGCTCTGAATGAATGGCTATTAACATGGTGTAATGAACAGAAATTGCTCTTTGCTAATAACTGGAATCTTTTCTGGGAGCGTCCTAGGCTCTTCCGCGCTGACGGGCTACATCCTAGTCGAGCTGGAGCTGAACTGCTGACGGACAACATCTCTAAGATGCTTCGTTCTGTCTGACTAGTAAGTAAAAATTCACAAAATTCACATTCTACCCATATAGACTCCTGTTCGTCCAACTTAAATTATAGTAATACATGCCTAGCGTACCCAATAGAGACTGTGTCTGTTCCTCGTGTTATTAGATCAACAATTAAACGTACTGTGTGCTTTAGAAAAAATCTATTAAGAATAAAAGCTGAAAATCCAATAAAAAGTGATAATACAAACTTCGTAAGGCTTGGTCTCCTAAACATCAGGTCACTAGCACCTAAAACACTTATCATAAATGAAATAATAACAGATAACAATCTTAATGCACTCTGTCTCACTGAAACCTGGCTGAAACAAAATGACTATATTAGCTTAAATGAAGCTACTCCTCCAGGATTCTCATATAAGCATGAGGCTCGTCAAACTGGTCGTGGTGGTGGAGTTGCATCAATCTTTAGTGATATTCTTAATGTTAGTCAGAGAAAGAGACTTATGTTTAACTCTTTTGAAGTATTAGCTCTTAATGTTATGCTACCAGATATTATACAAAAACCTACAATATCTCTTGCTATAATCACCATATATAGACCCCCAGGACCCTATGTCAATTTTCTAAAAGAGTTTTCTGATTTTATTTCTGACTTACTAGTTAAAACTGATAAAATACTAATTGTAGGAGACTTTAACATCCATGTAGATGACTCCAATGATACACTAGGGCTCGCCTTTATGGATCTACTACATTCACTTGGGATAAAACAAAATGCGGTTGGTCCAACCCATCGCTTAAAGCATACATTAGATCTAATATTGTCTTACGGAATTGAGGTCTTTGATGTAGACATTATACCACAAAGTGATGATATTACAGACCACTACCTCTTGCTATATAAGCTGCGTTCACCTGAAATTATCAGATCTGCACCAATATACCGCCCTGGTAGGACTATCGTTCCATCCACTAAGGATGAATTCATAAGTAACTTACCTGATCTTTCTTTAATTCGAAATACACCCGCAAACGTAAATGACCTTGATGTAGTAACCAGCAGTATGGATGCCATCTTTACTAGCACACTAAATACGGTGGCACCCATTAAATTAAAAAAGGCTAGAGAGAACAAAACTACACCATGGTACAATAGTCATACTCGCGCTCTCAAAACAGCAACCCGTGCCCTGGAACGTAAATGGAAAAAAACAAACTTAGAGGTTTTTAGAATTGCGTACAAAGACAGTATGTCCAGCTATAGGAGGGCTCTTAAATCTGCCAGGGCTGAGCACCTCCGCAAACTGATTGAAAATAATCATAACAATCCTAGATTTTTATTTAGCACCATTGCTAAATTAACAAATAATCAGTCATCCTTGGAACAAAATGTCCCACCGCATATTAGTAGTGATGACTTCATGAATTTTTTCAGTGATAAGATAGAAGACTTTAGACAGAAAATAGAAGATGTTAAACTTTCTGCACCACCTTATACTCCAGATCCAGTAAACATTCCACTGAATCATAATAACCTACAATGCTTCAAAATCATAGAACAGGAAGAGCTAGATAAAGTTATAAATAGTTCCAAACCAGCTACATGTATGTTGGAATCCAATTCCAACAAAATTACTGAAAGATTTGCTACCTGTTATAGGAGAACCTCTCCTTAACGTTATCAACTCTTCTTTAGCTTTAGGCCATGTTCCAAATCCTTACAAGCTAGCTGTTATTAAACCTATTATTAAGAAACCACAACTGGACCCCAGCAACCTAGCTAATTATAGGCCTATTTCAAATCTTCCGTTTATGTCTAAAATACTAGAAAAAGTTATTTCTACCCAATTATGCTCCTTTCTGCAGATGAACAATATTTTTGAAGTGTTTCAGTCAGGTTTCAGGCCTCATCACAGCACAGAAACCGCATTAGTGAAAATAACCAACGATTTACTCTTAGCTGCTGACCAAGGGTGCATCTCACTATTAGTTCTACTAGATCTTAGCGCCGCTTTTGACACCATTGATCACAATATTCTCATAGACCGCTTATATTCTACAGGTGTCCTAGAACAGGCTCTTCAATGGTTTAGGTCATACTTAGCTGATCGTTACCAGTTTGTGAATATTAATGGACAACTTTCACAAGTAAGACTGGTAAAGTACGGGGTCCCTCAAGGATCAGTTTTAGGCCCTCTGCTGTTTACAATATACATGCTTCCCCTGGGGGACATTATTAGAAAACATGGTATCAGTTTTCACTGCTATGCAGATGATACTCAATTATATATTTCAACTAAACCGGATGAGATGTCTAAACTGTCTAAGCTGACTGAGTGTATTAAAGATGTTAAAGACTGGATGACCAACAATTTTCTTCTCTTAAACTCAGACAAAACAGAATTATTACTTATTGGGCCTAAATCCTGCACACAGCAGTTCTCACAACTCGACCTGCAATTAGAGGGATACAAAGTTAGCGTTAGCTCTACTATAAAAGATCTGGGTGTCATATTAGACAGCAATTTAACCTTTAAAAATCATATATCCCATGTCACAAAAACTGCCTTCTTTCATCTAAGAAATATTGCTAAATTGCGAAATATGCTATCCATCTCAGATGCAGAAAAGCTAGTTCATGCTTTCATGACTTCTAGGCTGGATTACTGTAATGCTCTGTTTGCTGGTTGCCCAGCATCCTCTATTAACAAACTTCAGCTAGTACAAAATGCAGCTGCCAGAGTTCTTACCAGGTCTAGAAAATATGATCATATCACCCCAATTTTATCCTCCTTACACTGGCTGCCTGTTAAGTTCCGTATTGAATTTAAAATATTGCTTCTTACCTATAAAGCCTTAAATAACCTAGCTCCTGTTTATCTAACCAACCTCTTGTCTCGCTACAAGATCTCAAAACTCAGGGCTTCTTGTAGTACCTAGAATAGCTAAATCGAGTAAAGGAGGTCGAGCCTTCTCATTTATGGCCCCTAAACTCTGGAATAGCCTTCCTGATAATGTCCGAGGCTCAGACACACTCTCACTCTTCAAAACTAGATTAAAGACCTATCTTTTTAGCAAAGCATACACTTAGTGCATTACATAGCGGTGTGACGCATGATGTGCCCCACACACGATTTTGCTTCTTGTTTATATACACTATGAACAGCAGCTACGCTAATTATTCTCCTTATTCTGTATTTCCACCTGGGGGTACTCATCTCGAGGCCCTCAGACTATGCAGTGCCACTGATGCGATCCAAGACCAGCGACGAGACGATCCCAAGGCTCCCGGACCAGGCCGTATCCTGAGCTGCTGCTGTGGTGGTCATGATGGAGAGCATAAGACTTATTCCTCTGATGCTCCAAGGACAGACGTGTCTTCGCGGAGGTCCAGCTACTGCGCCTAGACTGCAGCTCTGCACAAGACGTTTGGCCATAGGAGAAATGGTCGTGCCCAACTGAGCCTGGTTTCTCTCGAGGTTTTTTAAATTCTTCACTTTCGCCAATTGGTGAAGTTTTTTCCTCGCCGCTGTCGCCACTGGCTTGCATGGTTCGGGATCTGTAGAGCTGCGCATCGATGGAATTGCTCCTCAGTGTTTGGACTCTCAGTAGTGATTATTAAACCACACTGAACTGAGCTAAACTAAACTAAACTGAACTTAAACACTGAAAACTGAACTGACACTTTTCAATTCACTATAAACTTCCATGTGAAGCTGCTTTGACACAATCTACATTGTATAAGCGCTATACAAATAAAGATGAATTGAATTGAATTGAATTGAACATACAACTCAACATCCAGATCTTTTTGACTGACTGCATCTCTGTTTAATGTTTAATGTTTATTGCCTTTTCTTTTCTCATATTTAATTTTGTGTTGTCACTCGTCACTTTATGTACACTGGAAGCTTCTGTTGCCAAAACAAATTCCTTGTGTGTGTGAAGCACACTTGGCAATAAAACTGATTCTGATATATATTTAATATATATGTATAAGCACTGGACGATTCGTTTGTTCAGTTCAAAAGAGTTAATTCTTTTGAAGCCACTTTAAATTCTGTTATATTCCCTTTGAGCTAATTTAAAGTTAACGCACTACATAATTGTGTATTGGGTGTGCGAGGCTCTACACTTACCAAATCCGGGTGATTTCAACATAGAAATGCTAACCGCATGGAATTCTACAGGGCTCACAATCCACAGTCATCCACTCGAAAGTCATCAATCATCGCACTAAAACTGACCCAATGACATTTATATAGGGACTAAGACATCATACAACAAAATATTTATGCATATTAAGAAAATGATGATTGTCTATTTGCCTTTTAATCTAATTTGTGACACTCGCGAACGGCAAATTTACGAATGTAAAATGTTAAAAACAGTAGACTACTGGCAACCATAGCTGCCGGTATTTTACCGTAAAGTCAAGAAAAAAAACTGCAAAATACTGTAAAACATTTTTTGTGTCACCATTGTGGAGGATAGTAGCGTCTGTGTGCAAGTCCAAGATGAACTGAGAGTATTTGATGTTAAGCTGCAACTTCTTTTGTTTAAATGTAACTGTGTAGTTACTAATGCAGTGAAAATCTGTTTGATAATTGTAAACACACATGAACACATTAATGCATTTATTGACTTTATGTTTTTGTGAACTAAACATTGTATCAGTTGATGAAATACGGTTATTTTCCATAAATTCGAACAGTTCTATAGCACTTGAAAAATCCTGGCAACCACAGATGCCGGTAATTTTCGGTAAATTACACAGATTTTTTTTTAACAGTGTATTTGAAATTGATTTGCTTCTGTTCATTCTAAACTATATACTGAAATTGAACAAATTATTTGCATTGTGATATTTAACAGCAATGATCAGGCAACATCTAAGCGTGGTGGACGAACAACAGTGATCTTGTTAAGTGGTAAGCCTAAACTAAGCTAAGTTAGCTATAGCTTTTCAATAGGGTTTATGCACAGCTAGTGATTTTCCATTTAATAAGGTTCCTTTTACAGCATTGATGATGTAATGTAATTAATAAATAAAATTAGTAATGAAAAGCCTACATTAATTAACTGTTTATATATTATACTGTATATAAATACTAATATTTGTTTGCTTAATTTTTCAGATTAATAGAGAAAATGTTCACAGTATTTTCCCACAAAAGAGGAGCGGTTTACTCAGGCAGATTTTCATAAAGAGAATGGATGCCATACAGCATTTATTATTATTATTATTAGGCAATATTACTAATTTCTACACTTTTATTGCATTAGACCTCACATTAAATCAGGGATGAGACGAGAGATGTTGTCCTCTGTTGGTGGTGTATTTGTATGAAAAAGAGGAAGAGCTCATCCAGTAGTGCAATGTAAGTGTATTAAACCGTTTCAGATATTTATAGTTTTCAGAAAACTGCATTTTATATTTTTGCATGTTTACAAAAAAATTAAATATAGCTCAAACACTACATTGTTGAATGCACTATTCCTTGTTTAAACATGGCTTGTTTTTTTGCAAACTTATCTCTTTGTACACTAGTGTACAGTTGAAGTCAGAATTATTAGCCCCCCTGAATTATTAGCACCCCAGTTTATTTTTTGCTCCAATTTGATTAACGGAAAGAAGATTTATTTAACACATTTCTAAACATATTAGTTTTAATAACTCATTTCTAATAACTGATTTATTTTATCTTTGCCATGATGACAGTAAATAATATTTTACTCCAAATTTTTCAAGACACTTCTATACAGCTTAAAGTGACATTTAAAGGTGTAACTAGAATAATTAGGTTAAGGTAAGTTAGGGTAATTAGGCAAGTTATTGTATAACGATGGTTTGTTCTGTAGACTGTCGAAAAAATCTCTTAAAGGGGCTAATAATTTTGTCCCTAAAATAGTAAAAAAAAAATTCTAAACTGCTTTTATTCTAGCCAAAATAAAACATATTTTTGAGACTTTCTCCAGAAAAAAAATATGATCAGACATACTGTGAAAATGTCTTTGCTCTGTTAAACTGTGTTAAATCATTTGGAAAATATTTAAAAAAAGAAAAAAATTCAAAAGGGGGCTAATAATTCTGACTTCAACTGTATATTTTGAAAACACCCTGTCCATTATGAATCAAAATACTTGTTTACTTGTGTTATAGTGGCAGTCAGCAACGTCTACACAAACATTATGGAGAATTACTGTTCTCAAAGATAAAAAGAAATGGTTTATTTCCTTAATGTGTTGAAATTTATAATTGCATACAGTAATTTCATAATAATAAACTTAATGTTTATTTTACAGCGTGGAAATGCACAGAGAATTGCTGTCTGCCAGAGGCATGACCAACCATAAGAACTACTGCATTGTCTTGGAGGATGAGCGAGTCATGGCTGGCTTGGAAAATCTAGAATTGCTGAATCAGAATCAGAAAGAGCTTTATTGCCAGGTATGTTCACACATACCAGGAATTAGTTTTTGTGACAGAGCTTCTACAGTGCAACAGAATTACAGAGACAGGACTAAAAAAAAAAACCAGATAATAAATATATTTTAAAAAGTAGTGAATGCAAATATACAAATTGACAAGTGTATGTACAGGTATATTGCTATATACAGCATTATATGTGCAGCTGTTATGTGCAAATTGGCATGTAAAGTGTGTTGTTAAATAAGTGTATGTGTATAAAAAGTGTATAGCAAGTTGCAGGGGCGGACTTACCATATAAGCGAGGTAAGCAGCCGCTTAGGGCCCCGGGGAATTAGGGGGCCCCCGACCAATGCCAAGAAACCTATGTTAATCATATAGCTCTTTTATACATTTTCTGTCACATGTTGTAAAATCTGTCTATAACTGTTAATATTTTAACGTTATTACTACTTTTCAAAACCAGGGCCCCCATGAATAATGGAACATTCCATCTGTACTGCACATGCGCGAGGTGATTGCCTGCCCATGTTGTCAGCTTAGCAATTAGCTATTACAATTATAATAATAATAATGATGATTATTATTAATATTAAACAGATTTCTGAAGGATCATGTGACTTTGAAGACTGGAGTACTGAAGCTGATAATTCATCATTAAAATCACTGGAATAAATGATTAAATGAAATGATAAACTACTTTTGAACAGTTATTTTTAAAGTGCAATAACATTTCACAATTTTATAATTTGTACTTTATTTTTGATTAATTCTCCTTAACATTTAACTAGTTGCTAAGACAGTCCAGTCTATTGACATTATCAGGCTACAATGTGGCCAAGGGGTACATCAAAGGCACATACTAAAGACTAGGGACTTTGGTCACACCATCAATAAGCATTTAATTTTAAACAGCTTTGAGGGATACGGACACACTATAAAATACATCAGGGCCATGCACAGGGGGGTGGCCCGGTGGCTAGAGCCACTGCCCCTCTCCCCTCATTGGCTGAGGTGCTCCCCTTAGCCCCCAAACCCCCCAGCT
>CAIGQZ010025690.1:2610130-2623187 GCA_903798205.1 Danio tinwini
CTAATACAGTGTTCAGAAGTACAGTACATGGTATGCAAACAGATGTGAAAGTGGGAAAACACCTGCAAGTATATTGTTGTTACACAATGCATTTATGTAATTCATGTTACAGATGTGTACTTTTTTAATGTTGTTACCAATGTCCTGTTACACATTTGAACTTACACATACTATTTAGTGTGTTGTTACATGTCATTAGTTACACCAGTATTACACAAGTAAATACTATGTACCAGTGTGTACATACACTGTAGTTACATACTACTTACATATCTAGTTACCATGTAAGTTCACAGGTATAAGCGACACTTAATATAAAGTGGGACCCTAACGTTAAAGTAGTACACTATTGGCAAAACCTTACACTCACGAAGCAAAGGTGTGCACCTTACACTCACGAAGCATCAGGTGTGCAAACACTTGCTTGATTACTTGTAGACACACTAATCAGGTGTTTAAGCACAATGTAAAGAGTCAGAGAAAGAATAATAAGAGGAGGAGGAGGACGGGGAGGAGGAGGAAGAGGAGGAAGAAAATGAAGAGGAAAAGGAGGAGGAAGATGAAGAGGAAAAAGAGGAAGAAGAAGAGGAGGAAGAAGAAAAGGAGGAGGAGGGGGAAGGGGAGGAAGAGCAGGAGGAGGAGGAGGAAGGGGAAGAGGAGGAATCAACAGAGAAAGAGATGGCCCAGCTAGCAAATTTAATGTGGCTCAAATCCGGCCCACACCAGACACTTAAAATCCGGGCCACATACCACATGGAATGATGGCACTTGGGCGGTCCGCTCCTGTTTGCCAGATCTGGGCCACACTTAAGCCATAGCAAAAGCACATATCAGCCAGAATTCAACCAAATGAACCAGAACTGACCCTATTCTGGGCCACAGTTTGCTTTTATTCTGGTCCAGATCTGGCCAAAACCTTACACTTGCTGGGTGTGGCAAAGTACAAACATCCCAGCATGCATTGAAGTATGAATACATTCTACAGCTTATTGATGCTACAGTTTTCATTATTTGATTTTGATTCTGCTGTTTATGTTGACGTTGTTGATTTTGTCACTTTTAGTCTACTGTTTGAGTTTTGTCCATTTTGTTAATTGTCACCGTTGTTGAGGTTCATACGGTAATTATTGATGTCTCTGTATGCAGAAGTTGAACCAAAGAATTTTTTTAGCTTATAAACCTTCATAATTCTGTGGCATGTGCAAGCATGTTATTATGTTACTTTTAATAATGGATTAAACATTGGTTAACATCAGTGAGTTATATTATTTCATCACAGGTTGTGCCTCACTTAATTTTCTAATTTTATATTTTATTACTTGGCTTGTTTGCTGTAATGCATAATCTTTTCAAGCAAAGTTCTTAAAAGTTACAGAAGCCCAAAAGTAAATTTGTATTAGGAGGTTCAGGGCTATAAGCCTAACTGAAGCGAACACTTTTCTCCATGATGGTGACTTTAGTCTATGTGGTCCACATATGTTTTAAGATAGCTGGGCCACATTTGCCATATCTTCCCCTGGCCGCTTTAGTCTCAAATCCTTATTAGCCATAGCTAACTGTGCCGAATATTTGCCAAAAGTTGCCCACATATGTTTCCAGATAACTGGGCCACATTAGGCTCACAGCTGCATTAGCCAGAGCTTACTGTGCCAAATATTTGCCAAAAATGGCCCACATATGTCTTAAGATAACTAGGCCACATTTGCACTTACACATGTGAGTCACTTTGGGTTCAGACCCAGATTACCCTTAAATGACTATGCCACATTTTTGCCAACTGTGGCCCACATTTGTCCTCCATCATTTGGGCCAAATGTATCATTTTCCACATGGGCCACATTAGGCTCACATTCAGATTACATTTTGCCATAAGTGATAATCTTTGTCTTAAGTGGCCCATATATAACTTTAGATCTTTGGCCCTTCTTTGCAATTGTATAGATGGGTCACTTCAGGCTCACATTCATATTATCTGGGCCTAAGGAAGTCGACCAGTGCCGCATAACTGCCTATAGTGGCCCACATTCGTATGCTATCTGGGGGAGGCCATGCTGGAGGTAGAAGAAGAGGAAGACAAGAAGGTGCTCAAAGAGGACCGATAGGAGTTAGGACGATTCTAAGGGCCCACACATTTTGGGGCCCCCCAGAGACATTATCAAGGGCCTGCACCAACACCCCCACCCCCCCGCCCCCCGCTCTTGCCTTTCGTCCGTTTTTTTCATGAGCCATTTGCTTTATAAGAGTTGAAGCACATCCCCAGATAGAATGCAAATGTGGGCCACTTTAGGCAGTTATGCGGCACTGGTGGTATTCCTTCAGCCCAGGAAAAATTAATGTGAGCCTGAAGTGGCCCACCTGTCCAATGGCAAAGGGGGGCCAAAGATTTCAATTCATATATGGACCATTTAAGGTAAAGATTTGGCACTTATGGCAAAATGTAATCTGAATGTGATCCTAATGTGGCCCATGTGGAATATGATACATTTGGCCCAAATGATGGAGGACAAATGTGGGCCACAGTTGGAAAAAATGTGGCATAGTCATTTAAGGGTAATCTGGGTCTAAACCTAAAGTGGCTCACATGTGTAAGTGCAAATGTGGCCCAGTTATCTTAAGACATATGTGTGCCACTTTTGGCAAATATTCGGCATAGTAAGCTCTGGCTATTGCGGCTGTGAGCCTAATGTGGCCCAGAGAAAATATGGCACATGTGGCCCAGTTATTTTAAAACATATGTGGGCCACTTTTGGCAAATATTCGGCACAGTAAACTCTGGCTAATGTAGCCATTAGCCTATAGTGGCCCAGAGAAGATATGGAAAATGTAGTCCAGTTATCTTAAAACATATGTGGGGCACTTTTGGCAAATATTCGACACAGTAAACTCTGGCTAATGCATTCATTAGCCTATAGTGGCCCAGAGAAGATATGGAAAATATGGCCCAGTTACCTTAAAACATATGTGGGCCACTTTTGCCGAATATTCAGCACAGTAAGCTATGGCTAATGTGGATTTGAGCCTATAGTGGCCCAGAGAAGATATGGCAAATATGGCCCAGTTATCCTAAAACAAATGTGGGCCACTTTTGGCAAATATTTGGCACAGTTAGATTTGGCTAATGTGGCTGTGAGCCTAAAGTGACCCAGAGAAGATATGGCAAATGTGGACCAGTTATCTCAAAACATATGTGGACCACATAGACTAAAGTCACCATCATGGAGAAAAGTGTTTGCTTTAGTTGGGTTCATTGCCCTGCACCTTTTAATATAAATTTTCTTTTGGGCTGCTGTAACTTTTAAGAACTGAAAAGTCTAAAACTTGAAAAGTGTATTCATTGCAGCAAACAAGCCAAGTAAAAAAACAAAAAACAATAAAATTAAGTGAGGCAACCTGTGATGAAATAATATAATTCACTGATGTTTATCAATGATTAATCCATTATTAGAAGTAACGTAATAACATGCTTGCACATACCACAGAATTATGAATGTTTATAAGCTAAAAAAATTATATGGTTCAACTTCTGCTCACAGAGAAATCAATAACCAGCGTATAAACCTCAACAATGGTGACAGCTATCAAAATGAACAAAACTCACAAACAGGAGACTAAAAGGTCAAAAATAAACAGCAGAATCAAAAGCAAACAATGAAAACTGTAGCATCAATAAGCTATATAATGTATTTACATTGCAATGCATGCTGTGATAGTTGTACTTTGCCACACCCTACAAATGTAAGGTGTAGGCCAGATCTGGGCCAGAATAAAAGCTAATTGTGGCCCAGAATAGGGTCAGTTTTGGTTCATTTGGTTGAATTCTGGCTAATATGTGGTATTGCTTTGGCTTATTTGTGGCCCAGATCTGACAAACAGAAGCGGAACGCCCAAGAGCCATCATTCCATTCAGTACGTGGTCTAGATGTAAGTGTCTGGTCTGGGCCGGATTTGAGCCACATGAATTTTGCTAACTGGGTCGTTGGTCGCTTGTCATGAAAGGAGGGTCCTTGGGTTAAAAAAGTCTTCTTCACTGTCCTTTCGACTTATGACAGCAGTAACTTTAAGCTTCTTAAACACATGTAACTTTACACAGCAGTCTATTCGCCGATTCATAAACAAGTTACTCACATTACACGTCATTTCCTCCCATATTAAATGTCTTAAAGTACAACATATGAAATTATAACACATTTAAACCTTCCAACACATTTACATTTAAAAATACACTTTAGCTAAATTAATACAAAATATTATGACTTTAAATCACAAAAAAATGAAATATGAAACAAATATGTAAAATAAATGTACGATTATGCAAACATGCTTGATAACAGCACTTACACTCCCATCTCTTTTACTTGAAATGTGAAATATTCTACAAACAAATAATGGAATAAAATCAAAACAATCAAGTTTTAGATGTGCATGAGTGCAACTGTGTCATGTGCCTGACTTAACTGGCTTCAATTAAAGTGACTATATGAACTGGCCTTTCTAAATACACTGATCTAGATTGTGGCTTCCCTTTTGACCAATATAGTGTCACTAAGTAGTAACTTCAACTTTCTTTCAATGCCATTAGCACTAGAGTAAGTTTTCACTACTCTAGCAAGCTTCCAATCATTTCTCTGAGCACTCTCATCTTGAAGTATCACAATGTCATTTACTTGTGAATTTCGTAATGTCCTCTGCCATTTCTGACGTTGATGGAGATTTAGCAAATATTCTAGTTTCCGTCTCTGCCAGAATTCATTTGCAAGGAACTGCACTCTTTTCCATCTTTTACGCAGATAGAGGTCTTGCTTGTCAAAATTTCCTGGTGGTGGTAAAATGACTGAAGACTTCATAGTTAATATGTGGTTGGGAGTAAGGGGTTCTGGACCAGTAGGATCATGAAGATGTTTAACACTTAATGGCCTGCTGTTGATTATGGCCATTGTCTCATAGAGGAACGTTCTAAGAGTTGTGGTGTCAAGTCTGCAAGCAGATCCATCGAGCATGGCATTGAAGATGCTTCATATTGTCCGTATCTGGCACTCCCAAACTCCACCCAAATGACTCGCTGAGGAAACATTTACTACAAATTCACATCCAATAGCTTGAACATGTTCTTGATCCATCCCTCTGAGCATATCAGAAAACTCTCTTCTAGCACCCATGAAATTCGTTCCCTGATCGCATCTTATTTGTCGCACAGGTCCTCTAATAGCTATGAACACCCTAAGAGCGTTGATGAAGGCATCTGTCATTAAGTCATCTAGAGTCTTAATGCGCACTGCTCTAGAGCATAAACAAGTAAATAGCAATCCATATTGTTTTAGTTCCATCCTTCCTTTTTTTACTATAAAAAGGCCAAAACAATCTATTCCACAGCATGCCCAGCTAGCAAAATTCATGTGGCTCAAATCCGGATCACACCAGACACTTACATCCAGCCCAAATACCGCATGGAATGACAGCACTTGGGGGGTTCGCTCCTGTTTGCTAGATCTGGGCCACAATAAAGCCATAGCAATAACACATATCAGCCAGAATTTAACCAAATGAACCAGAACTGACCCTATTCTGGGCCACAGTTTGCTTTTAATCTGGCTCAGATCTGGCCCACACCAGACACTTGCATCTAGACTACATACTAAATTGAATGATGGCTCTAGGGCGGTCCGCTCCTGTTTGTCAGATCTGGGCCACAAATAAGCCAAAGCAATACCACATATTAGCCATTCAACTAAACGAACCAGAACTGACCCTATTCTGGGCCACTATTAGCTTTTTTTCTGGCCCAGATCTGTCCTACACCTGAGAGGATGCGTTCTCTGTTCTCGCAGTCTCCTGAGTTCGTTCTTCCAAAGACACCTGACAAGACCGGTCTCCACAAGAACACAAGTCCGTCCTCTGCATTCTTGAAATTGAGAAACAGTCTTTGAGCTTGCGAAATTCTGCTCTGCGAAGAGGGGTGGGATTAAACAAGATGATTAGACATTAAAAAAGCGAGCGATTGGTCAATGTTTTAAATTTCTGTTCAGAGAGGTCATGTTTTATCCTCGGTTGGTATCACGAAATCATGTAATGCAATTACGCATGACTTTGCGTTTTCGGTCTGACGCATTCGCATGCTTATGAATGGTAGTCTATGGGGAGAAAAGTGCAGTGTGACCGCAGCTTTAGTTTGACACCTGTGGTCTTAGATAGTCTTTTGTTCAACTGCACAATCTCCCATGGGAGTAGTAGTTCAGGTGAGTGTACATGTGGTGATCTCCATAGAGGGCAACACTACTGATGAAGACTTGTTCTCTATTAGTTGCAGTCTTTTTTTTCTGATGATTAATACAACTGGTGTGTGATGCCCTTCAGTCAAAGTTTATTCATTGTGCTTTATTTGTCTCGGTGTAGGCTACAAGCTCGGAGCTTTAAACTAGCATACAGTTGGCTGTAAAACTATACAAAGACACAATTGATTTTGTAGTCTCTGCTTGGTCTGTGTCTGAGTCGTGCGGCTGAATGCTGGTCCTCTCACTCATGTTGCTTCTCTCTGTCTGCCTGTCTATTGTATACACAAAGCGGGGGGCTCTTGGCTCCGCCCCCTTGTTAAGTTGGGCGGGAAGTCGAAACTAATTTTCATGTGAAGCAACACGACCCTAAAACAACGAACTGTGTACACGCCCCCAAAATGACACTTTTTATTAAATTATAATAAAAAAATCTGAATTGTGTTTTGAACTGAACCTAAACTGGTAAATCTGTGTTAACTGGTACATCTTAAAAAAGGGGCAAAATAGGTGACCTTTAAGATGTTTTTTTTTCCTTTTTTCTGTAGTTCAATGGTGCATCTAACCTTTCTTCAGTACTGTTCAATTAAAATACTTTTATTTTGCCACAAATTTTGTGATTTATTTTTTTGCATTACCTCTTTATGTGTTTGCGTGTTTTTGATATTGTGATATAGGTCTTAAATTGAACACTTAATGGTCTTAAAAAGGTCTTAAAAAGTCTTAAATTTGACATTATGATATATGCAGAAACCCTGCAACTAGTTGGAAAGCTTTACAAAAAAAATCTTACGATGTGGTAAAGTTAAGTATTTACTTTATGTAAAAATAAAACTGCATAATTGATATTTTTGTGTAACCACTTTTAGACACCCTTTAAAACAGTTCAGTTTGTTAAAAATAAAGAAGAAGAATCTACCTAGAAACAGGTGACTTTTCATTCTCTCAGTGAATGATCACTGTTTCAAACTAGTTTGTGGGATATTTTTCACACAAACAATGCTACCAGTAAAAAATGAACAGTGAAAAGAATCACAGATTTTATTATTATGTGTTACTATTATACTCATTTAAAGAACACTGGTTTAACAATACTTTTCACAATAATACCCCTTTTCAGTAAAATCTGAATATGCATTTGGTAACCCTGTTCATAAATATTTGCAACTTTTTCAGTTCATGGGGTTAAAGACAGAGTATTCATTTTATGATATATTATCAAATTAAATATTATAATCAGATAAAAATTGCTACTTTTAATTGTGATATATCATTAGATATTTATATTAAGTAACTGAATTTTAAATTTTGCTTTACCTAGAGACTCAATATATAATAAAACACAGTTTTTTAATTGGCTGGTTTGTTAAGGGATTCAGGAACAACATGTCAAGACCAGTTCTCAGCCATGGTTTTGTTTATCAAATGCCAAGCCTCTGAAACTAAACCACAGAGAAAGTTTATTGTCAGCGTTATATGTGAAATGTCATCAGCATGTTTACTTTCTGAATAGGCCAAACCTGATATACAAGACAAGAAAAAACTGACAGCTCATAAAGCCAATTTGAGCATTTTATTTAGGTAAAAAAAAACTACATTTCACATATAAATTTGAAGTCTGATCAAAAAGCATAATTAATTCATTCATTTATACATTCATTTTAAATATAAAAAAACATTCAGGGTAAAATGTTAAAAGAGTGGCATGTTACTGTACATGAAGTTGAATAATGTGAAAGTATCATTATCAAGATGATCAAGATACAGATGACTAAATACATTCTTTATTACCTTGTGACTTTTGAAAAAGAAAGCATCACAAGTCTGGTGCAGGTTTGGTGTGTTCATGACAGCCATGGAGCTCTGGGGATGTTCCAAAACTAGTTGAACTTCATTGAACTGATGATGACATACTAAAACAACACTGAACACTAAGGCATCAAGTAAACAAATATTAAATTATATAAATACATAATGTTAATGTTTCACACACACACAGACACAGACACACACGCACACGCACACACACACACACACACACACACACACACACACACACACACACACACACACACACACACACACACACACACACACACACACACACACACAAATTGTTAGATTTACATCTTTAATTCATTCTCTAAATTCCATGAGTTCAACAGTTTCACAAAGAAAACACAATGATACGACTGCCATCTTGTGGTTGTTAATATTGCAGAAATCTAAAGTAATGCCCCTTCTATTTTAATTATTGTGATATTTGGGTTGGGTAATACCTCCACCTAAAAGTTATAAATGAAAATTACAGTCCTTCTGTCTCAAACAATTATTAATGAAAATCCATGTTAATGATCAATGTTTAAATATCATAGTTTGAATTTTTGCTTGATAAATATGTAAAATTCCAATACATAAATACATAAAAAATATATTGTTGCAGTGTGGGTTATTTGTTTCCTTTGTCTTTTCATGAAGGTTTTGTTAATTGAAAGTAATATAGTCACGATAACAGGTTAGATCAAATCCAACATTTGCGAATTTTCTGCCATGTTGACATTTTTAACATTAGCTTTTGGCTGATGTATTTTGGTATTTGTAAGGCACATTTATTATGAAAACCAGGAGACATGTGATCAAGGTGTTGCATATTTGCTGAGGATGACAAAATGATTATACAGTGGCCCAATTATGTCATTGGATGATACAATTTTAACACTATTTATTACAGTAGCCCTGAATGAGTGTTACTTGAACATTCACTGTCCACATGTATAGAGAAATTTGCACACTGGTTATGGAATTTTCTTCCTCTTACGGTTAGAATAGTTAAAAATCTTAGATAAGTCCTTTTAAAGGATTTATGTACTATCATTATTAGTATTCTATTGTATTGCACTGTAATCATTATTTTATTATTTATAGTTTTCCTGTATTTTCTTTTATTTACTATTGTTTTATGGTTTTCGAAAAGCAAATTTTAAATAAAATGTATTATAATTATTATTGTTATTATCATCATTATTATTATCATTAATTATTAATATCATTACTATGTAAATGAATTTTTGTAGATATAAATGAAGATATCATAAAAACTGTAACTTTATAAAAATCTTAATATTAAATGTATTTTTTTAAAGGGCAACAAGGTGGCGCGGTGGGTAGCACTGTCGCTTCACAGCAAGAAGGTTGCTGGTTCGAGCCTTGGCTGGGTCAGTTGGCATTTCTGTGTGGAGTTTGCATGTTCTCCCCGTGTTTGCGTGGGTTCCCTCCAAATTTCCAAAGACTTGCGCTAGAGGTGATGTGGGCAAATTTGGCCATAGTGTATGTGTGTGAATGAGAGTGTAAAGGTGTTTCCCAGTGATGGGTTGCAGCTCAAAGGGCATCCGCTCCATAAAACATATGCTGGATAAGTTGGCGGTTCATTCCCCTGTGGCGACCCCCAATATATAAAAACATTGCATTTGATTTAAATGTTTTCTATTTTAAATTTTTACATAATGTACGTCATCTTCAGTACAATGAAGTTCAACCAGTTTTGGAAAGTCCCCAGAGCTTCACAGCACAAAACTTCCATTTTCAAAATTCACATGGTTATGAACTTCTTTTGTCTTGTGAAAGTAATGATACCTTCACATTATTTTAATGTTTAACCACAACCCAGTGTTTTAACATTTGAAAACCATATTAAACACTTCCATTTTACCCTGCATGATGGTCCTCATACATTTAAATACATTGTGACATTTCCTATTCTTGTCTTTATGAATGAAAACTAACCTATGGTCTGCCAGTTAGGCTAGTTCACCACAGTGTTATGACTGCCATCTTGTGGTTGTTAATATTGCAGAAACTCAAAGAAATGTCCCTTTATTTTTAATTAGTGCCATATTTACTGTTGGGTTGATATTCCCACCTAGAGGTTGTAAATGCTAATTAGTTTCACTATATAATAGACAATATGCTTTCTCTTTTCTTTTTCTAGGGTTTTGTAGTTTAAAAGTAATATGGAAGACTAATTGGAGGATAGGATTAATCTCATTTTGATGGCAATCACAGCAAAAACACAACAATAAACAAGAATAAAGCTTAAGTCAAGTCTGTAATATACTTAAATCTAGTCGTTATCAATTTCAAACTTTTAAAAATGTATTTCATATTATTGTTATTATTATTACTATTATTATTGTTATTATTATTGTCTACTTATTAGAATAATTAAAATAATAATAAAAAATGGACCTCAAAAGAAACAGAATTGTGATTTTTATCACAAGTTGATGCACAACATATTAATCATTCAAACATACTCTAGTTGTTTAAAGGTTAATGAAATATATTCCCTTTTTTGTCCAGAAACAGTGAAAAAAAGATGATATGAAGATGATAAGTGTTCTTCACTAACAATTAATTACTTAATTATCATTAACTTTAACACTACCTCAGTGTTACAGCATGTAGCTTCATTCCACAGCAAAGCAGAAGCAGTGTATTTAGGCAAAGAAGATCCTTATTTATTTTATTTATAATTTAAAAAAAGTTTTTAAAAAAGCTTTTATCTGCACCAATGACTGCCATAACTTCACCTCTAATGCTTTTTCCTTTGACTTTAAAATGTAAATTATGCAGATCATCAAGAGCAGATTGCTTCTTAAGCTTCACGACAATATGAGTGTTGTTCATTATTGTCTATTCAGTTGGACACTGAAATTATTTTAATAACTGACAGCATGACAAGCAAATATTTACTCAATTATTTTTCACATTCCCTGATATATCAGGTGTCTCCACAGCAGAATAAACCACCATTTACAGAAATCATCCAAATGACATAATTTTTTTCCTTAAAAAAAGTAAAATGACCTGCCAGCTACCCTGGGATCTCCATATAAACACAAAATGGTCATATTTCCATCTGTTTCAAGCTACGAATATTTGAATCACAGTTCAACAAAACCAAACAGAGATTTGATCCCAAACTATAAATTTTGGGCACTTGCCATCCATATACTGCACCTGCATCTGTTTAACATGTCATTTAAAACTTCTCATGTTTTGTCAAAGCTCAGAATCTGTGATTTTTAAATCTCTTTATCTTTTAGATAGTCCTGAATGATTAAGTTATTAGTGACCGTGTTATAGCTCATAAGTGTCTGCTTTTAAATTTGGTGTTGGTTTCTTTTGCTTAGATTAATATATGCTGGTAGGGAACATCTATTTGTTCATTTGCTATTTACAGTGAGTATGGAAAGTATTAGGACCCCCTTAAAATTTTCTCTCTTTGTTATATTGCAGGCATTTGCTAAAATATTTTAAGTTAGTTTTTTTCTCATTAATGTTCACAGATCACCCCCATATTGACAGAAAAACACAATTGACATTTTTGCAGATTTATTAAAAAAGAAAACTGAAATATCACATGGTACCAAGTATTCAGACCCTTTGCTCAGTATTTAGTAGAAGCATATTTTTGATCTAATACAGCCATGAGTCATTTTGGGAAAGATGCATCAAGTTTTTTCACACCTGGATTTGGGGATCCTCTGCCATTCCTCCTTGCAGTTCCTCTCCAGTTCTGTCTGGTTGGATGGTAAACGTTGGTGACAGCCATTTTAGGTCTCTCCAGAGATGCTCGATTGGGTTTAAGTCAGGGCTCTTGCTGAGCCATTCCAGAACAGTCTCGAAGTTGTTGTGAAGCCACTTCTTCGTTATTTTAGCTGTGTGCTTAGAGTAATTGTCTTGTTGAAAGGTAAACCTTTGGCCCAGTCTGAGGTTCTGAGCACTCTGGAGAAGGTTTTCGACATCCCTGCGACATACCTTTTGATGTGATTCAGATCCCAGCTAGAAGGGAACGTTCAACTTTGGCTAACATTCCTTACAGGCTGTGTTAATGTTTTAAAGAAAACATTTGAATGTATGATCCAATGAATATTCAAAAAAGTTTTTTTTCCAAAACAATGAACAAACATTCTACTATTGTTTTGAAAATGTTGGTAAGGGACCAGATTAAACAATGTTCACTTAGAAAACGTTTTCACAATGTTTTCTAAAACCAAACATTCTCAAAGTCACATTAGAGAAGTGTTATAAGAACATCATTTAGATGTAAGATGTGGAATGTTGTTTGAAGAATGTTCTTGCAATAAGACATATGAACAAAGCAACATTATCTGCAACATTTTAAGATTATTGAAATGGCACCAGATTAAACAATGTTCTCTTAGAAAACGTTTTCACAATGTTTTCTAAAACCAAAGTAACAACATTCTCACAGTCACATTAGAGAAATGTTGTAAGAACATGATTTCTTTTTAATAACGAGACAGAAAGAAAATTGACTAATTTAAACCTTACTTATTAAATATAAAAAATGCCATGTTCAAAAACTTACTGCAGACAAATAAGTAAAACCTAGTGGTTTGTGATTTTTTCTTTTTTTTGTTTTATTTGTTACACATGTTATACAATGAGCACAAGAAGGATAGTAAGTGCAATGCTTTAAACTTTATTTTTTTACATTGTTACAGTAAAATTAAATATTTTAAATGGTTATAGAGAGTGTTTTGTGTCTGTCATATTGTTACTGAAACAAACTGAAACTGAAAAGGAAACAAACAATGTTATTAACAAACGTGTAGAATATTTAGAAAAAATTGTCTTGACTTTAAGTAAGGTTTTCTGGGAACTAGAACAAAATACCTGCTGAAAATGTTAGAGTATAATATTTCAACAATGTTACCATTAAACGGGATTAGAATGTTTTAGATAACATTTACCTGTCTTTTAAG
>CAIGQZ010025690.1:2634155-2653844 GCA_903798205.1 Danio tinwini
TGCAATATGCTTCTTCAGTTACTAAAAACTCCAGTTTTGGTATTTCCATCAATCATGTTTTCTTGCAATTGAACTCTTCAATGCACAACATAAAAATATGATATCTCAAAATTACAAAAATATCTGTTTTTACCCTCTTAAAAACACCAGTACACCATATTTAAATTTTATATTAATGTTTCTAAAGGTCCTTTGCATTTCCACCTGCAGCACTGAGACTGATAATGATCTGAAGGCTCTGCATCCTCTTCTTAAAGACTTGAGATTTTATTCTGTTTCATTTCTTAAGCAAAGATGCTAAATCATAGACTATAGCCTATATATATATATATATACTGTACTCTTAGCATAATATTTTCTACAGTACAGTATACTATACTAATCTTGAATATACCCTCACCATTTGTCTGTTACTTTCTTTGAGTAGTCTCCATCCATACTCCAAGCATTGGCCACCTTCTTAAAAAAAATAAATTGTCTGTACTGTTTCTAATGCCAAGTTCAGACTGCATGATTTTCAAAGTAGTCATGTCACAGATGTTTTCACACTGCATGACTATCTGGGTTAGCGTTCTGTCGGTGCTTTGTTTACACTGTAGGATGGATCGGCGACAGGAGAGTTCACATTGAATGACTTTAAAATAGAAAGAATCACAGACGACTTTGTCCAAACTATGTCTCACAACCAAACAAATGTGAGAAGTGACATGAAAACAACAAGAGGTCATGTAATATATTTTTTGTTATTAACTACATAATGTAAATAGAAGGCTTTCGCTTTAGAAATTGTGTTGCTCACCTGGCTTTTGAAGAGAATTAACAATCCTCAGCTTTTTTTTGCTCTTGTGATTGTGATATTGATCAGATGACACGTCAAACAGACACGGGTGCTCCTGCCAAATTTACACTAGTTTTTCCTCCATATCTTGGGTCCAAGTAAGCTGAAAATGAGTGCTTTTAACTTCACCCCAGCCTCCTGCTGGCCTGCAGGTACCCATAGTAGTATATGCTGCTCTCTCATTGGCTGTAGGTGATTGCGGATGTTATTTTCAGTCAGAACACATTCACACAGCATGATTTGAATCGCTGACAGCTCCAGATATTTAGCACGCCAAATATTTCACGGGTGATATCTGATCGGCGACTCATCTGCGATTCTGTCATATCGCGTCCTTGATAGTTCACACTGTGTGATTGTCACTGACGTGAACGAGCACCGATTTGCCAGTGATTTTAGGCATTTGTCTGCGATTTCTCAAAACCTGTTGGCGTGTCAAAATCAGGGCTAAAATCATACAGTCTGAACTTGGCATAATCCTAGGCAAATAACTGAGAAAGCACAAATTATAGGCCGCATTTTTTAGATGTCATCATATACTGCAGATTTCTATTTTACAATAGTTTGAAACTACAAAAATACAAAACACTAAAATATTTTGATAAAATGTATTAAGCCCTTTTCATCAACCCTATCAAATACAAATGACAAAATACTATTTTGTATTAAAATACGTATTTGAAATACATGTATCATAAATACTGCTCATCCCTGGGCGCAAAGTTGAACTACCGAGATCTCCAATCACTCAGCTGGGCCGGTCTGCATCAAGAACCGTCCTTCATCCATAAGCAATATCAACACATGGGCTCAGGACTACTTTGGCAAATCTTTGTCAACTACCACAATACGTAGTTACATCCAGAAATACCAGTGAAAATTGTACTGTGCCAAAAGGAGGCCCTATGTTAACAGTGTCCAGAAGTGACATCTAGGATGAATCATCACACAGTGGAAACATGTACAGTGGTCAGATGAATCAGTATTTTTGGGGAGAAACTGACACTGTGTGCTCCGGACCAAAGAAGAAAAGGATTATCCAGACTGTTATCAGCAACCAGCTAGTTCAAAAGCCAGGGTCTGTCATGGGGTTGTGTCAGTGCCCTAGGCAAGAAAACTTGCACTTCTGTGATGGCACCTTAGAAGTCCAGGTATTTGATTTGCCTGTCTGTAGTCAAGACCTGTCTCTAATAGTTATTGTGTGGCGCATTTTGAAACATGCAAATTCCAGCAATGAAGACCCCATACTGTTGCCCACTTTAAGACTTGTTTGCAGGTGGAATGGGACAAAATTACAGCTAAAACACTTTATCATGAAAAGTAATGGCAACATTACAAAGTGGTAAATGCTTTACTGTTGCAACTTTTTCTGAAATGTGTTACAAGAGCCAAAATTTGGCAATTGTGTATATTTTTTTGTTATCACGATGAACACAGTAAATAATGTGCTATTGCATTGTCTGCAATGAAATAGAAGTTAAACTAAATTTAGAAAAAACTTATTTCTTTGTCATTTGTGTTTTCCACACTGTCCCAACTGTTTCCAACTTTTTTTTTTCTTTGAGGTTGTAAAAATTAATTGTCTTAGGTAAACAACTAAACAGGATTGAACTTTTGATAATCTAAACATGCAAATTTTAGAAACAGATTTAAACAAATGTTAAAGTTTTTTTTTTGTTTTCTTCTGGCACTGGCACTCAAATAAATGCTGTTCTTTTGAACTATATGTTAAAGAAAACGGAATTTTTCACAAAATAGCAGAACAATCAAAAAAGATTCCCAACATTTTACCCTTTACAGTAGAACCTGTCACCATAAAGAAGCAGTAGTCCAATTTGTAGTATCCACAAACTGACTAGGGTTATCAGGAATATTTTTTTTAATAATATGAAGTAAACAACAGCAACAATAATAATGCATGAATGAATCTTATACTAACATTAAACCTTTTTAGGGAAAAACACTTTAAATTTACTGCCCAGTGAGATGTTCAAATTAACATTTTAGAGCATTTCTGTGTAGACAAAACAGTCTAACTAATAATTCATTAATCGATCAAAATAATTTTAATTTGATTTAAGATTAAAAAGGACATACAAATGGGAAATGAATAAGGTTTGTAAATACTGATCAGGAGGCACAGCAACCAGGGATAAATCCACTAAAGGTGTCACACTACCCAACTGAAACAGTAGCACTTATATAGTAAAGCTAACTTATCATCAAATTAACATGATGAGGTGTCAATCAGGAATCCTCACAAAAAATTCCAGCATATAAGTAGGAGACTCAGGGTTGTAGTCTCTGGCCCTGTCCACAAGAACATGGGCATTTTCAAAACCGCACTTTTTTTTCTACATGGTTTTGCTGTTTGTCCACATGAAAATGCAATGTCAGGTGACTGAAACCAACACTTTCTGAAAACTCCGGCCAGGGTGATGATTTTCCAAAATACAGGGTAGTCATGAGGACATTATAACCGGAGTTTTCACCTCATGACATTGTGCGTGCTATTTTCTCCTCTCTGATTGCCCAACAAAACTGGGTTCACACCAAATGTGGGAGATGCAAACTAAGCACAATTCCACACATTTGCAGCATATGAAAAAAAAAGACCATTTATAATAATACCTGTGTACCTGTGGATATGACATCTCTCTGTAATGTTGCTTGTTAGCAGACCACGTGCTGAAAATGAATGCTTAATTATGATTTATTCAGCTGGCAGGTCCCATTTAAAAACCAGTAAGTGTAAATTTAATACTGAGAATTTGGTTGTGCAGGTTGCACTCTTGGAGCAACAGGATAGCATCCTCCAGGAGCCTGTGTTTGACAACTTTGTGAAATATGTAAACCATGTAAAAAATTATTTAAATAAGTTATAGAACCTGCATTCTTTTCCATAAAGACAAAATATAGGCTAAATATATCATACCATCTCTAACTTAACAACATAGCTTGCAGTCAAACAACTAATTACAGAGAAGGTTACACTGTATTGCCACAGTATACTGTACTTCAAACCAAATTGAAAAATGAGCAAAAATCTGGAGATTATTTTGACAGTTTGAAACAGCTAACCGTAGCAAACTTTTGTGGGAGTTCGTTTTGGCTCCTAAACACCTCCGAGCCACCATTGGTCCAAGACCATTGCACTATTCGTGGGTGTGTTCTGGAACTCTGCCTTCTTTGATGTGTGATTGATTCGTATCTCATATCCATGGAGGTCAGACAGGAGAACAAAATCCAACATTTTAGACACTAGCACTTTATAAGATGTCGTGCCATATTTTTATTTTACAGTTCTAAACACTGTTGCAGTTGGTGTCTGTATGCAGCAATTAGAAAAAAATGCTTACAGATGTTTATAAAACTGTTCTTCACTCACAGCCCCCATCGTTGTTGTGTTCAGGGAACACACAAGCCGCATTAACACATTTATTTTTTCATGACAATTTAAAAAGTGAGAAATGCCAGTATAGATGAGGATCTTTTTCTTTTGTTAAAACAAATACGCAGCAGTGTAAAGACAACCAAAGTTTTGCCTCAGAAATAAATTATTTGTTTTAAGTTAATTGGTAAGAATGTTATTTTAATTGAAGAGAATAAATACAGACTGCTATCTGTTTTTTTCTCTAGATGCACCACATACATCTGTCTATCCAAAGGATGATGTAGAGCTGGGTGTTCAGAACTCCCTTATCTGTCATGCGACTGGCTTCTATCCTCCATCTATTACAATCTCATGGAAAAAGAATAATATTAACGTGACAGAGAGCATTAATTTAAGCCAGTACCGTCCAAGAACAGATGGCAGCTTCAACATCTTCTCCACTCTTAAGTTCACACCAGCTGAAGGAGACATATATAGCTGCACAGTGAATCATGAAGCACTTCAGGGTCAAGCACAGACCAAAACATGGGGTGAGTGTGATTTTCTAAAAAAATCAATAATGTAGAATTACATTGTACACTTTTTAATTTTAATATTCCACAACATACCTGTTTCATTTTTCAAGTTAGCTTGTGCCAATTCTGAGATTTGGTGCCAAGAAGGTAACTTAGCTTTAATCTCAGCTTTAATAATGCTACACGGCTAACCTGATCTGGGGCAGATTAACTTCTGCATAAGAGATTGCACACTGAGATTCAACCGATCATCTGTGAGCAAAGTGACACATATCTGTCCAAAAAGGGGAGAAGTGTATGATAGCTCTGAAGATACAGACAAAAAAGACTCTTCTTCCTCCTCTGAGATCCTTTAGAGCCCTCTAAAGCTGCAATCAAACTTCATTTTGAAGTTCACCGGAGCTAATCACAGAAAGACAATCACCTGGGCCCGGTTTTTCAAAAGGTTTAATCCAGATTTAGTAATCCTTTTTTTGTGATCCATGATCAAGTAATCCAGCTTACTTTTTGAGCCAGTTTTTCAAAGCAACATCAGATTGGATCAATCTAATCCGTATAGGAACTTTTCAGAATCACTAAATCTGGATAACCAGTGCTCAAACAGGATAGGCAATGTAGAACTATAGATATTTAAAAGAGCAACAAGTAGAACAGCCAGTGTAGGGTCAATATAACTTTATTTTTATTTGAATTGAAAGTTTGGTCAGAGTCAGTTGTTCCTTTGCCAGATGAAACTGTGCTTCTGCCCTTTCAGTCTCTTTTTGCAATTGTTGAAAGTGATTTTAAAAATCAG
Organism: Danio tinwini; assembly: GCA_903798205.1. Lineage (NCBI taxonomy): Eukaryota > Metazoa > Chordata > Actinopteri > Cypriniformes > Danionidae > Danio > Danio tinwini. Next base: position 2,639,696 of record CAIGQZ010025690.1, read on the forward strand.
TGATTGCCATTCTTTGCATTTTTTTTGGTTATTCTGTTATCATTGCATTCCTCACTAATAAATATTCTAAAAACAAAAATATTTTCCATTGTGATGAGTATATGTATTTTAAGTAGTGACAGAATGAAATGTATTGTTTTTGGTCAATTTTGACAGATGTTTGGGGGATTATTTTCCACAGAGGCCAAACTCTTTCTACTTTGCTGTAGGCCTATACTGAAAAGCTAAATAAGTTAAAGTCTACCTGATGGATAAACACATACAATTAAAACCTTATGAATAAATAGGATTTCTTGTAAGATACTGCTGCATGATCCAAATATAGTATTATTTGATACATTTTTAAAGTTTTCATTACATTTTGGGCATGAAATCCACGCTGAATCCACCCTTCTCATAGGATGAAAGTGATCCAAATCCAACAAAAAAGGTCTGAAAAACCCAAACTAAAGGTTTGATCCGGATCAAAACCAAGATTGGATTACGTGATCTAATCCGATTATGTAATTTTTTTTTTTTTTTGAAAAACCCATTTTCAAGATTTGATCCAATCCCTTATCCAGAATCCTAGTGGATTATTTTTGAAAAACCGGGCCCTGAAGTGTTACAATTAAGGCAGATGTATCTTTGAATAATATGCGATTTCCTCATATACTATTAATCATATACTAGTTAATCAATGTGTTTTTTTTTACTCTCATAGCAGATGAAACCCTCTGTATGTGTCTGAAATGTGTGATTTCTGGTACTAAACGAAAGCTAGCGACATTTGCAATACATTGGTGTAAAGAAAAACTAGTAGTACAAGCAGTATTCGTCTTGTAACATTTGATGTAAGAAAGTTACGAACTTACAAGAGATTTCACCACAGAAATTAACTAGCACTCTGTAAATGAGTGATTCTGAGTATGATGGTATAGGGTGTGGCCCTGCCCTCCATGGCAATTGCTCATTGGAAGACAGTGCCATATCATCAGATCACTTAAAAACTTAATGCGACAGTAAAACTTTGCTTTTTGCATTAGCTTGCTCGCACTTGCTGCTGCTCTGCGCCCTCTTGCTTGCTTAGACACCACACCTGCCACTCGATATGGTCACCACAAACTTTTCATTCAACATCTTAAAATTTCTGGACGATCGAAACTGCAAGAACTTCTGCAAACAACCTCTCAGCAGAGTCTGTCACCCCGCTAACCCAGGACAACCTCCACTCACTAGCGAGTGAATCCCAAAGACGTCACTGAAGCTGAGTCACCAACCAATCAGCGGCGCCGTGTTTCCCTGAGGCCATCCCAGCGAGGGAAACTCAAGACTTGAGTTTTACTGCAAACAAATCATCACCTTGAAATTATAAGGCTCTATCTGACATTTTTGTCAAAATTGAGTTATTGACATATTCTTATTAATTGACAACTAATTTACATTGTGGGATGTTGTTTTATAAGTTGTTTACATTTTAAGACTTTTTATTCAAAAAACAAATGTTACATACTGTTTGCTATGGGATGCAAAAACTTTGAAGCTCAATATCTCAAAATCATTCAGAACGCAGATAGATCCTTATAATTCCAAGGTGACCTAATGTTGTCTCTTGCTGATCTGGTGCAGATTGATCTTAAGCAGTTAAAGATAAGCCAAATCTCTGCTTTTGTGGTTTCTCGGTTGTGATTCTAAGATCTAGTAGTAAGTACTAGAATTAATTTGGGTGTGGATGTGTGAATGTGTGTGTGTGTGTGTGTGTGTGTTTGTTTATTACGTAGTTAGTTTCGTGTATCGTAGTGCAGCTCAATAAATCTTTGTTCTCATTTTGTAAAAACTGTGTTCATGTTTATGTGCTTCTAAGTCATTGCCTCGAGCTGTAGATTTAGTTACCTTGCAAAAATGAACCCAACACTGTGTTGTGTTATTATTGTTAATAGATGAAGAATTATCCTACAAAAAAAGAGGCAACTTACATATTTAATGACAGCATCTGAGCATGTATATTTTAAAACCCCTGCCTGAACATCTTTAAAAACATTCACACTTCTATGTTTAGTGACATGTTAATCTGATTCCCATGAAAGTGTTTTGAACCTTTTTACATTGTTTTATCATTGTCACAAAAACCCAAGACCCCAAAATGCAGCCACATCACTGCAATTTCTTCCTCTATACGTGGATAACCTGCCTTCTGCACCTAAGGACCCTGAAAGCGATGTCTGTCTCACCCTAGCAGCACCAGTGCCTCCCCTTTCCTCCTCTTCTGACCGCCTAGTTATGACGTTGTCATATTCTGTCTTGTGATTTATATGTAGAACTTGGTAACACTTTATTTTGATGGTCCATTTGAGGATTAGTAGACTTGTCTGCTTAATATCTGTTGATACTGACATTTAACTGACTATAAGAAACTTTGCAAGTACGTCAACTTACACTAACCCCAACCGTTACCCCAACCTAACAGTCAACTTATAATCTAATGATAATTAGTTGCAATGTAACTTAAATTCAACAAACGGACCATCAAAATAAAGTGTGACCGAGATGTTTGATTAGGTATTACCACAGTACCTCTCTGTTTTGTTACACGTGTCACAAACCGCATCGCTTGAGTTTATGGAAGTGAAGTAACTCCACACATAACTCCGCTTGCGGTCACCCATATCCAATGACAGCGTGACTGAACAACATGTGCCAGCCAGTGGACTGAGTGGCTAGCTAGTGTGATCTGCATGTGTATAGTGCCATATTACGCACATGACTTTGCAGGTGGAAGAACAAGTAGTTACAACTAAATTCAGACAAACTAGGGTAATTGTGATTACTTTCCGCTGTATTTCTATTTCCAATAAAATACATATTTGCTCCAAATTATTGAAATATTGATATTTTGTTAAGATAATTGATTCTAGAACATACAAAGCTGATATTTTAGTATCGATCCGCATATCACTAGTAGGTGCAGGACAAGTCGCAACCTTTTTAAAGCCATAATGTGGTGCACACAATTCCAGTGTACATGTACTGTAAATGAGGGGTAATAGATAAATGAACACTGGCAAAAATGTTCTGCTCAGGTCTAGTGATTTACAAGGTTATCAACAATGTGTGTATATTTTTGGCTTGGAATAGCCTTATGTAAAAAAATGTTTTGTTCATGCATGCTATGGGCAAAAATAAAAACCAAAATCAAAAAAGTATCAGAATCTGTACTCTGTAAAACTACTCATACTCGTATCAGTTTGTAAAAAAAGTGGTATTGATTCATCCCTAGTCATCATGAAACTATTCATCAAAATTTTCTCCACATTTGACTTACCAAAGGTCAAACTTTATGTCCAAAATATTTTCTCTGGTTCTAACCTCACTTGCAGTCACCAACACATTGAGTCTCAAGTGTATTTCTCCCACAAAGTCAGGGTGCTCGCAAATGTTTCCAGCAGATGCTTAAGTCTATGTTTAAGAAATATTGCATTGATACCTGTAGAGACTGGGATGAAGGCATCCCATTTGTGCTATTTGCATTGTGATAAACAGTCCAAATGTCTCCCGGGTTCAGTGAGCACATTTTTGCACACACTGTACCAGGTCCACTTAAAGATCTGAAAGAGAACATTTTAAAGGTTGAGGCAAATACGATTAATTGCCATAGGCTTGTCACGGTTGTGGATCTATATGTTCTTCTTGCATGTGCGTGTGTGTGGGAAGTGGGTGTGTTTGTATGGGTTTATCTTCACCGCATGGTGTGTGTGTTTACAATCATCAGCTGGGTTGTCACGTGTCTTGTTACCACTCATATCACTCAGCTGTTTTTTTATCAGCCACAGCTGTTGCGCTTTACCGCACGCATATATATATGTTCAGTGTTTTGTAGATATTGTTATCAGTCCGTTGTTTGTTCCCTCCTGTGTCTGCTTCCTGTTAGGTGCTCTCGCTCGATCTGGTGGTGATGTTTCGCCATAAGTCTGTTATATTTGGACCTTATGCACGTCTCTGTTTCATTAATGTTGTTACAACTGCCTGCACTTGACAACTATATCAGTGAGAGACTTCATCCCGAATCCGCTACTCTGATGAACTTTATCGCTGGTAAGCGTGTCGATTTCCTTGAGAGTTGCTCCATAGCGCTAACCTCCCACTTCCCTTGATATCCGGTATCAGTGAGAGACTTCACTTCGGATCTGTTTCTCAGATGAACTATTACTGCTGTTTAACGTGTTAAATTTCTGGTGTAAGTACCCTTGCACCACACTAGATCTGATAAGATCAATACCAGTTGTGACTCTTGTTATTCCTTTTAATAAATCATTTGCATTCACTTGCATTTGGGTCTCCTGTGTATATCATTGTGACAAGGCTCTTATATTTCTGACTAGCATAGTTAATTCAATATTCTGTTATGACTTTTTTTGCACCTGATAGTTTTCAAAGACTGATTAATACAATGTTGTTCGATGTCCCAAAGTGTAACCTGGACATTGTTCGAGTTTTGTTCATTCTTTAGTGCTACCCACGTCCCTTCTGAAAGACATATAATATAATGAAAAACATAATAATCTTAACAGGGTTTAAGCCTCAGACAATCCCAGTAATAACTTTTGTAGTCATTTGATGGAAACAAAGTCAAACAATTTTAAAGCAAGTGAAGTTGATGTTGCTGTTGTGGGCCTTGTTTTGATGGAATTTTTATATAAAGTGATAATTTTGTTTTGTATGCTCTTATTTTTCAGATGTTGACATTGCCCTCCCAAGTGCTGTTCCAGCAGTTGTCTGTGGAGTGGGTGTGGTTTTTGGACTGCTGGGAATTGCTGCCGGAACTTTCTTTCTTGTTAAAGGAAACTGCAACTGAAGAGAGCTAACTTGAAGAAACTCAACAGAACTTTATAAACATTGTGATATGGAAAATAACATTGATTTTAATGGTAGTTGAATGCATACATTTTGGTTAAATTTCAACAACAATTTTACTGTGCCTTCGAAAATGTGATAAACTTTACTATTTATTATCAAATATCTACAATGGAAGTCTAAAAAATTCTCTCTTTTGTTGGTTTCTGAGTGGATTTAAATTGTGAAGCATCAATATTTAAAAAATAAATAAACACATAAATAAATAAATACAATATTGACTTTTTTGACAATATTAAAAATTGTGTTGATAAAAACTGCAGTTGAATTTTAACTGCAATCCTTTAAAATGAATTTACAATATAAGATCTGTAAAAGCATTCTGTGTTCCAAAATGACTCATTTTAACAAAGAACCAGCCAGTTTTGTTCTCAATTTCCTTGTAGGTCCCATGAAATGCCAAGAAATGAAAAGAGTAGTGTGCACAAAAGCATGTCAAATAAAACAGAAACAGTGTTGGAATTAATGAGGTAATGTGAGGTATACACACATACTGTACAAACACACACATACTGTATCAGAAGTTCTACCGTAGTGGTCAAAATGACTGCATGCATATCAGTGTTTGTTACAGTCTAGTAGAGTAACTCCAAATGAATAGGCTGTTTCACCAAAAATATCATATTTTGGGGGTAATGATTTCATTAAGTATGATGACAGACATTCAAAGCTTATTTCAAATCTTAATGTAAGTTTAGAATGTAAATATTATGTGACAATATGGTATCTTATATGAGAACAGTCAGAATGACCACTATGGCATTTCTAGTGGTTTTAGAATTCTGGTAGTTCCAGCGTTAAAGGCAAGTTCTTAAAGGCAAGTTTGGCCATGTGTTGAGGCTATGAGCTTACACAGACCCTGTGTGAACACAAAAAGAAGAGTCGCTGTACAGTGTTGCAGGTTGTAACGTGATTCCTGAGTAGTTTGTCTTCCGTTGAAAAATTCTTGAAGGAAAGTTTGGCCAAGTGTGCTATGGTTAGCTGCTTGCAAAGACTGGATGCGGCTGTCAAAACACCAGAGTAAATTGGTTCAGTCTGCAAGGTTGCCAGCTGCAAATTTATTCCACACTAGTTCAATGGATGCAGGATCTTTTAAATTAGCACCTACTTAAAGCCTGATTAAACTGTCACACTGCTTCCCTGGGCTTGTTAACTGTGTGGCCACCCAAACACTGCTTGCTTCATGTGGCAGATTTTTCTCCAACACACATACATTGAGCTTTAGTGCACACACATTTATTTTCCTTATTCGTGTTTTGTTTGTTGGGTTGTTTTTGTTCAGAATTGTTCTTTTTTGTTTTTTAGTTTGAAAATTGAACTGCTGTGAAAGTGTAAACTTGATTCTTTAAATAATGTATGCTTGTTTGTCCTGTGTTTATAGTGCTGTGAAAAAAGGGCTTGCGAAAAGTTTTTTTGATACTTATTTTTGTGAACAAATATAAAATTATGCATTTATTTTCTCTATCAAAAAGTGGTAAGAAGGGAAAAAAGTTGTTTTCTTTATAGTTGTAACTGGTGAGTTATCTGGGTTTCTCTCAAATTAATTTTGAATGATTGACATTTGGTGCCAGAAATAGATTTTTTTAAATATTAATTATGTATGTTTTGGGCATTCACCTGCATTACAAACCAAAACTGTATGGGATCAAAATCCTGCCAAATGTGTTTCGGTCACGGATCAAAAAAATAATAAGTGTAAATCAACAAATGAAGAGTTCACATGCAAAACCCTCTAAATACATCAGCCCTCTTTTCTTGTAAACGAGCATTTTCTATCAGGCTCCTATAATTAGGTTTAGAAGTTTATTTTATAGATAATGAAAAGGTTATTAGCTAGTAAATTAAATTTTCTTTTTTCAAAAATGTCACTTTAGACAATTCTTTGGTTTTAAACCAGGTAGATTTTCTTTTGTGTCAAACCAGCTAAATCCACTTGTGCTTTTTATGCAAAACTCTCTAAATCCACCTATTAGGACAAATCAGTTGAAAAATCACTAAAGATGCCATTAGAAACTATTTTACCAAACATAAAACACTTTACACAAACCACCTAAAATACATAAATCTGTCAAGTCATGGCGGTTCATTCTGCTGTAATAAAACGGGGAAAGCAGAAGGAAAATCAATGAATGAAATCTGTCAAGCAAGTGCATTAATCAATAACAATAAAACTGACAGTAATTAAATCTTAACAATCAGTTGTCATTTCTGATGTTTGGGATTTAGGTTTAATGTAAGTAGACCAATGTAAACATTGTAACTAAGCTTGGTAGATTCAAATAATGTAGTGTAAAAACATTGTGAAACATCAATATCTGTGCATTGTCCATTAATATAAAAAGCTTATCAGACGTATAGGTAATATGAAGTAATATAAATAATGTATAGTTTTATGCATTATATTTATCTTTTTAAAAAAAGCTTACATTAGCAAATAAAACACAAAGTAGGCCTACTGGGCAAAAAGGGGAAACTTCTCAGACAATTTAAGAAGCTGTCATACATTCATTCTCACCATGCATATGGTCCTGTATTTATCCTCATAGCATCCAAGTGGGATAAACGAACAGCATCTTAACTGTCTTTCCTGAAACGCAGTTGCCGTTTAATGTATAGTAAATCTGACTCATTCAAAGTAGCGTCACTGCGCAAAAAACGTTATGAATGCATGCTACTCTTCTGACTGTACATTCTGCTTTCTTTTTCTTATAATGCACAGAATTTTGAGGTAAGGGATGTTTTCATTTGCCATTCAGACAGTCGGACAGGCTCATGCAGTTAATCAAACTCCGTCTTTTAAACTCGAAATTGAAAGAGGAATCTTCTTAAAGCCGGCGTATCAGCGCTCTGCTATTGAAAACATATCATTTGATTTGCGCCTTCTGATTGGTTCTCGGGATATAGCGGCTTTTGCTGTCAAAGGGAAGTGCCGTTTAGTGCCTTTTGCCAACAAACTGTTATTTTTGAATGCGCTGACACTGTGATTTGGATGATTTGAACCAAATCTATTTGTTGATGGTGTACTACGTGCCTAAAGCATTCACTCAATGTCATTAGCTCATTTTTTGGCTGAAGTGGTGTTTAGGCGTCGTGGAAGTGGCACTTTTGCATCTGAACTCTTCAAAATGACATTGCGTGTAAAATTACAGGCAAAGCAAAAACTAAATGCAGAATAAGAAACAAAAATGGAAACACGTTTACAATGGAAACAGCTTTTACATGACTTGTCATAATTAATCTTCTCGCAGTGGAAGTCCCTTCCACTTGGAGGGCTGGATCATGTGGTTGGAATTGTGTGTGCCAAAAACATGGGTGAGTTTGTGAGTCTGCTGCTGGTTGTTATTGGTAATGCACAATGAACTTGACAACACAGAGCCTCATTCAATTATTTGATTTCACTTTTTAAATTCACCGGTTTAATAATGGCAATCTGTCACAGGTTTGGACTTTTTACGAGTTTTTAGTATTTTGTTTTTGAATGTGATCAGGTTGTGATTTCAAGTGTTCAATGAATCTGATCACATTTTAACCACAATCATCATGTTCATACGCACAGTATCAATGCTTATAAGTTATAACACTCCACTGCACGCCTCTCTGAATCCCAAGTTATGGCCATGGGAACAATTCCACCTTTAGGCGGCACACTCTCTTCACTTTCCTGACAGATGGGATGTGTTTTAAAAAATAAAACAGTTTACTGCCTAGCAACATGTTACATTTGAACTTTCAGTTTCACCTTAGACCAACTAGATAAACAACATTTTGGGCAGGATTCAGCAGGTATTCAGAGCGAGTGAAAATGCCTAAGCTTTTCTATGGTCATCTCATATTGACCTTGTCTGTATTAATTGGAGCCGAAACTGGTGAGTTCAATGAGAGGTACTGAAGTGAAGTTCTTGTTTTGTGTTATTTAACCAAATGTGTGATTGTTCTGTCTCTACATTCTTTTTCAGCTAATGTATATTACAGATACACTTGGATACAATGCATATCCAGCTCTAAAAATCTTAGTGACATGGTGTTTATAGAAAGCCTTTATTTCAATAAATATCTGTTTACACAGTTTAATAGTAATATTGGAAAGTATGTGGGGTTTAGTGAGTATGGGATTAGAAATGCAGAATTTAGGAACAATGACACCAATTTACTGCTGAAAAAAAAAGCTGCGGTGGACAAAGTCTGCAAAAATAATGCTATAAACCATGACAAGTTTATCCGTAATAAAGCAGGTATGTAACCCAAGGCTCTCATCTATTATTTGCTGTTGTTGTATTTTTTTTACTTGAGTATAAGCAACAAGTTGGACTGTGTTCATACATTAAATGATATGATGTACATGTAAAACATGATTCCAAATGATTTTCAACATGTAAAATTTGCCTAAACCAAACAGATCAATGAATAAACAATGGCATTTTCTCAATTCTCATTTGGAAAGCAGAAGTGAACTACCATGGTAAACCAGTTTTGTTCACTGCTTGAATTGATATATCAAAACAAACTATCCATCTGTCTAAATTCTTCTACACAAACATGATAATTTCTCTGTAAAAGTGTCACATTTCAATTAATGTTTGGGAAGAAAAAAAAACACATTACATCCATGTTGTTGCTTATGATATTAAACCCAAACAAAAGAAATGCATATGCATTGCAACACTTAATGACCTATGTGCATACCTTTTGTAAGAATATAATCTATATATGAGTACATATCATAATGTTGCCATTTCATTTGATAAAAGCCACAATTTCCTAATTTGTAAAAGCAGTAAATTTGGAATGTTGCTCTTGTTGATTTAGTGAAACCAAAGGTTAAGCTCACTTTAGTGAAGCCGGCTGGTGGAAGACATCCTGCAGTTTTATTGTGCAGCGCATATGAATTTTATCCTCCACACATAAAAGTGTACTGGTTGAGAAATGATGAAGTGATAACCTCTGATGTGACCTCAACTATGGAGATGGCTGATGGTGACTGGTATTACCAGATTCACTCTGAGCTGGAGTACAGCCCGAAATCTGGAGAAAGGATCTCCTGTGGGATTGAACATGCCAGCTCTAATAAACCCAGCATTACAGAATGGGGTAAGAGAAAATTGCTTACTGTCATATTAGCACATTGTTTGTGGCACAGTTTGACATACTATTGTATCCTACAGATTCATCTCATCCTGCATCTGAGAGGAATAAAATCGCCATTGGGGCATCTGGAGTAGTTCTGGGAATCATCATCCCAGCTATTTGTTTTATTTACTACAAGAAAACTGCAGGTTCATTTCAATTAATGTGACATTTCTTTTCTCTACTTTTTACCTCATTAAGTGCAGTTTATTTATAAATTAATTTTGAGAGGATCACGTGCTTATGATCAACACAGCTGGCATCTCATTAGCTCCGTAATCTGCCCTATCAGATGATTACAGACACATTATCAATAACCAGAGCTTTTCACTCCAGTTATCTTCGTCTTGAAGTTCCCTCCCTTCCACCCCTACTTCCACTCTTTTTCCTATAGGGCGACACAGTAGCCAGTAGTGGCTAGCACTGTTGCCTCACAGCAAGAACGCCAACCTTAGTTTACACTTCTCACACGGTGACAAGCAAGGGAGTTCTCGAGACCTTCCTGAGCTTGAACTCCCCTCTCGCCCTTCTAACAGGAGGGAGCCCTGGGCTCGAGGATATTATGAGTTCAGGGCTCTCTCCTGGGACAGCATGCCAATTACGATTTATTGATCATCAGGTAAGTGTGAACTCTTGAAAGTGATAAAGTATTGATACTGCTATTTTTTGGCTAACAGATTTATTTTCCTTTTATTTGTCTCTTGTAATAAAATGCAGAGTATTCATAAAAACTGTTAATACTTTAAATTAGGAGTTGAATATGTATATTTTCGCTTTATTTGAACTATGTAAATTTAAAAATAAGTAAAAATATATTCAGGTGTTTAAATGGGTAGTTTATATTCAAAAATGAATATTCAAAAACAACATGAAGGTGTCATTAATCTGCCGAACACAGATTAGGAGATTTTGGATAAAATCCTTCTCTGGCCAGTCCAGAAAGTTACCAAAAACATAATCAAACAGATCATGTGTCACCAGAGAATATTATGTGTAAAAATAAAACTAAAATACTGACTTTACAGATTCTTCTCTTCATTGTCAGCTTATGGGGGTTGGGATGTCCACAAGACAAGAGCTCTGTGCAATGCAGTGCTCTGTATCTGTGACATGCGAAGTTGAGCTGCTGAGAATATATACCACCCCACATGCGTCACATATGGACCCTGATTTGTGGGTTTCTAAAATTTATTTTTATTATTAGTATTTTTGTACCTTTCTGGTCATTGAAAATCTTGTGACTCTTGATGTTTATGGAAAGGCAGTAAGGTCCCCCCTTTAAATAATTCATAACAAAACCAAATTTAAAATAAAAACAGTCTGACTATGCCTTATAACTCATCCTATTTGCTCTCTCTAAGGCAAACTGTTGTATTTTAAAAAAATTTTCTACTTGTATTTTAAGTACAAACTTAAAAGCAGTAGTTTTAAGATTATTTGTTTGCATTTTGCTTGTTCTATTTGTTAATTGTAGATGCCAGTGCATGAAAATTAAAATGTACTGGAAGTTAATTCTACTAATTTGAAAATAGTTTTGAACTCAGCGTTGAAGTTAATGAGTTAATGAAGTTATTACGTGTGTGTTGATTGAGCATTAATTATGAACACCTGCAGTTAGCAAGCGGGATTAAGCCGCGGTCACACTGGGCTTTTCTCCTCTTAGACTTCCATTCATACGCACGCGAATGCATCAGACCGGAAACGCAGGGTCATGCGTCGGAGTTTCGCAGGTTGCTGCAGTGCAAAGTTCAAGCTTGGTGAACTCTGACCTGCGAAATCACATCACTTGACTGCGTGAGACAAATCCAGGATCAAAACATGACCTTTTTGAACAGAAATGTAAAACATGGAGCAATCGCTGGCTTTTTTTAATGTCTATTCATCTTGTTTAATCCCGCCCCTTTTCGTAGCGCCGTACAGCAGAATTTCGCAAGCTCAAACTCTAGTGCATGAGTGACCAACCCTGTTCCTGGCGATCAACCTTCCTGCAGATTTCAGCTCCTACCCGAATCAAACACACCTGAACCAATTAATTAGAATCAGAGGAGCGCTTGATAATTACAGGCAGGTGTGTTTGATATTTTCGCAGAGATGGGTTGCGGCTGGAAGGGCATCTGTTGTGTAAAATCGTGCTGGATAAGTTGGCGGTTCGTTCCGCTGTGGCGACCCTATATTAATAAAGGGACTAAGCCGACAAGAAAATGAATGAATAAATGTGTTTGATATGGGCTGCAACTGAAAACTGCAGGAAGGTCGATCTCCAGGAATAGGGTTGAGCACCCCTGCTCTAGTGTGACTTGGGCTTTAAGTTGCAGTCACACTAGAGTTTGAGCTTGCGAAATTCTGTACGGCACTGTGAAAAGAGGCAGGATTAAACAAGATGATTAGACATAAAAAAATGTGAGCGATTGGTCCATATTTTAAATTTCTGTCCAGAGAGGTCATGTTTTGATCCTCGATTGGTCTCATGCAGTCAAGTGATGCGATTTTAGCAGGTCAGAGTTCACCAAGCTTGAACTTTGCACCGCAGCAAACTGCGAAACTTGTCCTACGAGCTTAGAAAAGAAAAGTGCAGTGCAGTGAAAAGTGCAGTGTAATCACAGCTTTACTGAAGAGAAACACAAAACACAGCTGACTTCAGCCAACAGCCGGATCATTAACAGAGAATCATTAAACAACTCCACACACAGTATCAACAGCTTCACCTATTACTAACCTGCTTGACTTTGTTTCTGTCTCTTTGAGTGCATCAGAAAAAAAATCATGTTCTGTGAATGAGTGTTTATGGATGTTTCCCAGTGATGGGTTGCAGCTGGAAGGGCATCCGCTGCATAACACATATGTTTGATAAGTTGGCAGTTCATTCCGCTGTGGCGACCCCAGATTAATAAAGGGACTAAGCCGAAAGAAAATGAATGAATGAAAATTAAAAAATTTCAAGGATTTAAGATGCTTATGACCATTAGACACTTCATAACAGTCTTGTGAAAAGGGTCTATAGCAGAGGTGTCCAAACTCGGTCCTAATGGGCCGGTGTCCTGGAGAGTTTATCTTCAACTTGCTTCAACACACCTGTCAGGACGCTTTCAGTATATCTATTATTATTGGAAGTCTTAGAAACTACACAAACAGAACAAGCCAAGAGAAAATTACGCACATCACGAGCCATAACTGGCCACCAGAATTGTTGTTTAACAAAAAAAAGTGTGCGACTCACCCCTGAATGACAAGCTACCTTGGAGGAATGTCCCCACCAGATAACGTCAGACCGAAGTTCCTCTGGCACGAATAACCGACCCGGTGGGCATCCGATTGGGGGCGTTACCCCTTCCGAAGCTGCGTGAACCTTCAACTCGATCTCCCATGTCATGCTGGAAACAAAAATCTTCTGTGGTGACGATGCGCGCTCTGAAAAATCAAAAAGTTGGGATAATGCGTCAGGTTTGATGTTCTTAGAACCTGGTCGATAAGAGATGGTAAAATTAAACTGACCGAAAAATAATGCCCACCGAGCCTGCCTAGAGTTTAATCTTTTAGCAGTTCTGATGTATTCCAGATTCTTGTGATCGGTCCAAACAATAAAAGGGACCCCCGACCCTTCTAACCAGTGACGCCACTCCTCCAAAGCGAGCTTGACTGCTAACAACTCACAATTACCAATATCATAATTTCTAATTTAATCAAAATCGCCGGTAAAAATTGCCAAAACCCAAACACCTCTGTAGGGCCTTACGGGATTCTGGAGTTGGCCAATCTATCACAGCCTGAATCTTCTCTGGATCCATGCACATCCCCTCGACTGACACAATATGCCCTAGAAAAGGAACAGACTGTGCATGAAAAATGCATTTCTCCGCCTTGACATAAAGACCATTCTCTAACAGCCTCTAAAGCACTCGTCTAACTTGCTGAACATGTTCCTGGAGAGAATAAGAAAATATCAGTATGTCGTCCAGGTAGACATAAATAAACTGATTTATCATATCTCTCAACATGTCATTGACGACAGTGGCGGAGCTACAATATTTTTACATGGGGGGGCCAGGGGGTGGCCACTGCTATTTCAGGGGGTCCACACACACACACAAACACACACACACACACACACACACACACACACACACACACACACACA
>CAIGQZ010025690.1:2670197-2693886 GCA_903798205.1 Danio tinwini
TCCCAGCCCCTGGTAGCCGTTATCCACACATGAACTCATATTACTCATGTTGTAGTTTAAATTTAGTTCATGATCAGCTCATGCATTAACTCATCATTAGTTCATAATAATGTTTAGTTTACATATTAACTCATCATTATTCATGTATTTACATTAATCTGTTATTGTAAAGTGTTTAAACAATAAATTATTCAAATTACAAATTACTCAACCCCTAAGATACCCGTTATGATATTGAATCATTAAGCATGCACAATTTCTCCTACAGTTTAACCTATCCAGAAATCAGACCAGAATCAAACCTCAGCAGTGGAAAGGTGAAAATTTAGGGGAAGGTTCAATTCAGAAGTTTAGTCTTATGCTTAGTTTGACAATAGATCGTTGATCCTTGTTTATCAGGACTGTAATGTTCCCTGGTTTGCAACTGCATGTACAGGACAACTCAGTCCATTGGTTTGATTCAGCCTTATACTACGCCCTAAAACTATGTACTTTTTTGTGAAGGAAAAATACATACTTTTGAGTGTAACAGAAGAGTATGCAACCTTTGAGACACACTACTTCCTCATTAACAGATCGTTAGTTATGAGCCCTGTCAATCCTCCACACATCGTCCACATTTCTGTCGTATTTAATTTCCTACCTAATTGGAAAAGCAGCAGCAGGTTAATCTGCCATTCACGAGTCTTTCATGCAGAGAAATCTCCTCAGGTGTTTGGATTATTCTGCATTCAGATGTTAATGTCCAAACACACCTTTCTATAAGTTTAGTATTGTTGTTGCAGATGAAATATAACACAGAACATGCGATTTACATATTTTCCAGTGGATTAGACATTAATTAACAGTCATTCAAACATCTTTACCAAAGCCTCTCTACTTGAAGGCTGGTCTCGCGCGTGCATCATGTTTGTAGTTTGTTTACACTTTTCACCCGTGTTTGTAGTTCTAATCGATTTCACGTCCAACGCGCAATGCACTGTGGGCAATATCAGCGGTCAGAGTTTGGACGCTTCTACACTTTCAACATTTTGACCGGAAATAGTAAACCATCCGGGAACCTTTGCCATACTCTTTTCGACATACTATGATTTGGGACATACTAATTCTATTTTCAAATACTATTTAGGACAGATAGTATGCAAATTGGGACGCAGCATTTGTCATTTCCTTTTGTTGTTCCTTGATGTTTCTCCTGGATGTTCCTGTGCCCTTAGATGTGGATGTGCTTGTTATGTTTACTTTATGTGATTAAATTCTTCGTTATCACTGCACAACTATTACAATGTACTGTCATAATGGAAAAGACAAAAGTAATTTGTTGTTAGAAATTAGTTATTAAAACTATTGTCTTAAAATGTGTTGGGAAAAAAACCTCTCTCTTAAACAACATTTTTATTTACAACCTTTAGGTGAGAGCATTACAACAACTGTAGCATAAAATCTTACTGTGTATATGCAGGGAACTGAAGATTTTGAACCACAAGTTTGCAGCGTGGCATTTTGTCTCAAAGTAATTGCATATTTATAGTTAGATGGTATTTTTATGCCATTATTTAAAATTGTAAAATAAAATGGGAATCTTGCTGTACTGGCACAACAGCTCATTTTTTTTTCATAACTAGGCATTCATAGTTGGGTAAACTTCTATCTTTAACAGACACTTCCAATTTTATTTTACAAAACAAAGTCCACAATATATATATATGTTTCTATGACTTAAAAAAAATCCAAAAATAATGGCAATAATTATAATATAGACTAATAATAACCATACAAAAAAACAGACTGAAAATTGTCCATTATTATCATTAGTAATTATAAATATTCTAAAAGGTAAATAATATCATTACCCACAAAGAAAACAGCTTTATAATTTTTTCTTGTATTTTTCCGTAATTCCAGAAATACACTGCATTTTGTGCTTGTTTGTTTTACTACATTATACAACAGAAACACAAAAAATCCTCATTGTTCTTCACCAAATATACCCATGAGTTCAAGCTTCTTTGCTCTTTAAAAAATAACCAGTTTGTAATGTTGACAACAATCACAGTAAACCATTTTTTCTCTTGCCTTTCTTTTAATTTCATTTATAAATTTCTTAAGATACATCAAAAGCAAAATATCACATTTTGAATATCACAACAAAAATGCCTTTCTTACCTTTGACTTTTGTCTGTTTTGTCTTGTTTCCAGTTTAAATATCTAAAAATTATAAAATCAAGTAGTAAAAAATATTGTCTTGTTTCAAATAATGTGTCAAAATAAAGTGATTTTTTTCTTAAAATTAAAGGAAAATAATCAGCCAATGGGGAAATAAATTTATTTTATTTTAAAGCCAAATTCAGATATAACTTTCATTTATTTATTTTGATTTTCATTATTTCATTTTGATTTATAATATAAAACTTCAGATAAGTCTTTGTGTGTACATATTTTTGGCATAACAACTTACAATGTGACATGAAGATCATGTTTGTGCTTAATATCACAGCACCCCTGCTCATAAGTGTTGAAATAACATGTGAGGGTGCAAACCAATGTTTCAGCCTATCAGGTGGTGATGAAGTGAAAATGTATTATTCTACCCCACCCTCACCAAACCATATTTTGCACATGTTTTTTTCTCGCTTTTTTCTTTGATTTGGCAACACTTTTGTCATTTATTTGGAGTACTGTTTTTTTAACTACTTATTTATTCATTTTCCTTCAACTTAGTCCCTGATTTATCATAAATACTCTGGCATATGTTTTATACAGGTGATGCCACTCCAACCACAACCCAGCACTGTGCTGGGAAATACCCATACAATGTCTCATTTACACAAACTCCAATTTGATTTATTTAACCTATATTGCGTATGTCTTTGAACTGTGGGGGAAAATTGAGCACATGAAAACTAATACATTATAGATATTGGTTTATTTAGAGTTAAAAAGTAAGTAGTTTTTGGTAAGCAAAAGTTTGTGGGATAAGTGCTTACAGCAGACGCAAATAGTTTCAAATGATTTAAGTTTGATTTGGTAAACTAGTTCAACCGGTTCACTTAGAAGATCCAGTTAAAAAGAACGATTTGTTCACAAATGAGATCACTAATACAGATTTTTTTTCATTCGTTTTTGTTAACTATGATAACCACACAAAGAAAGCGAGCTTTGTCAGTGTAGCGCATACCAGGGTAAGCCAGGGGTGGCATTCCTGGTTGACTAGTGTGACTATTGTCACACTACCAACCACCAACCAACTTGCTGATCACGAGAGCCACAGTTTGCTTTTATTCTGGCCCAGAACCGGCCCACACCTGACACTTCCACACTGAATGGAATGAGATGGCTCTATGGCGGTCTGCTCCTGTTTGTCAGATCTGGGCAACAAATAAGCCAAAGCAGTACTACATATCAGCCAGAATTTAACCAAATGAACCACAGTATGGGCCAAAGTATGCTTTTATTCTGGCACAGATCCGGACCACACACTGTATGGAATGATGTCTCTAGGGGTGGCCCGTTCCTGTTCGTCAGATCTGGGTCACAAATACGCCAAAGCAATACCACCTATTAGCCCAAATTATTCTGGCCCAGATCTGACCTACACTTACACCCAGACCACATACTGAAAGGATTGATGGCTCCAGTTCATGTTCCAGTTAAGAAGTAATTGAAAAGAAAAAGTAAAACATTTGATTTTGGAAAAGACACACTTAGACATCAAGAATCAGACCTTGTACCTCAACAATGGTAAGAATTAAAATATTTCATGCTACAATGCATGCTGGGTGTGCCAGAGTGCAAAAATCACAGCATGCATTGCAGTATGAATACATTGTATAGCTTATTGATGCTACAGTTTTCATTATTTGCTTTTGATTCTGCTGTTTATGTTGACGTTGTTGATTTTGTCACTTTTAGTTTCGTGTTAGTGATGTTTGTAAGTTTTGTTCATTGTGTTGTCACCGTTGTTGAGGTTCATACACTGATTATTGACGTCTCTGTGAGCAGAAGTTGAACCATAAAATGATTATCGCTTATAAACCTTAATAATTCTGTGGCACATGCAAGCTAGTTGTTACCTTACATTTAATAACAGATTAAACATTGGTTAGCATCAGTGAATTATATAATTTCATTGCAGGCTGTTCCTCACTTAAATCTAAAATTGCATCACCTGACACTTATTGTTTTTGTTGTTGTTTTGTTTGTTTTCTTGGCTTGTTTGCTGTAACAAATATACTTTTCAAACAAAGTTCTTATAGTTACAGCAGTCCAAATAAATTCATATTAAAGGTTTGCTGTAAAAACACAGTGTAAAAATTTATTTTAACAGTAATATACTGTGAATGTAAACTACAGGAGTGGACTGTAAAAACACAGTATGTGGCTGACAAGCCAGCTGCCAGTATAATTCTGTCAATTTACAACAAAAAGTTTTACAGTGTATATTACTACCTAAATCTGCCATGTCAAAGAGCTATGGTTTGACCCCTATAATTAGACCCCTTACTGTTCCGAATATTCGCCAAAAGTGGTCCGCATATGTTTTAAGATAACTGGGCCACATTTGCCAAATCTTCTCTGGGCCACTTTAGGCTCACAGCCACATTAGCCAAAGCTTACTGTGCCAAATATTTGCCAAAAGTGGCCCACATTTGTTTTAGGATAACTGGACCACATTTGCCATATCTTCTCTGAACAACTATAGGCTCAAATCCACATTAGCCATAGCTTACTGTGCCGAATATTTGCCAAAAGTGGCCCACGTATGTTTTAAGATAACTGGGCCACATTTTCCATATTTTCTCTGGGCCATTGTAGGCTAAAAGCCACATTAGCCAGAGTTTACTTTGCAGAATATTCCCCAAAAGTAGCCCACATATGTCTTAAGATAACTGGGCCACATTTGTACCTACACATGTGAGCCCTTTTGGATGTAGACCCAGATTACCCTTAAATGACTATGCCACATTTTTGCCAACTGTGGCCCACATTTGTCCACATGGGCCACATTAGGCTCACATTTAGATGACATTTTGCCATAAGTGCCAAATCTTTGCCTTAAATGGCCCATATATGAATTTGAATCTTTGGCCCCCTTTTGCCATTGTACAGGTGGACCACTTCAGGCTCACATTCATTTTGTTTGGGCCAAAAGAAGACCACCAGTGCCGCAAAACTCCCTAAAGGGGCCCACATTCGTATGCTATCTGGGAGGCATGCTCCATACCTGCATGAGCTTACTGTGCACCTCCGGGAAGAAGGGGATGGGGACTTGGAGGATTTACCTCTATTATTAGGCCCCACAAAGCACCCATCTAGTCGGTCCAATGGCTGGACCGGGAGTGATAACACCTCCAGTCCCACCACCGAAGAAGCCTGGGAAAGCACAGGCATCATGTCCGACTCCAGATCCATGACCGTTCTCTGCAACCAGGTGGGTGGCCATCCTGGAGGAAGAACCGCCACAAACGTACGAAGCTTGAAAACCCAGGGATGGTAGAATCATCCAGTTCAGCCGTCACCGTCTGCTTCATCTTTGTGTGTGCATGTGTGTGCGTGTGTGTGTTTTAATCTAATGAAAAGACTTCCCCCATTGCCCAAAAGCATTAAAACAATCATGTTTATCATGTCAAACCAGTTCAAAAATCCCAACTTCCTCATACAAAAGCACAAGAAATGAGAGTAAGTGCATTTAATCATGTGAAACTTACTGTCATGTTTCTGAACATATCTTATATTCAATGACCACATTAAACACCTCAGTTTTCAATATTTAATTGCTATGATGCATTTAGATGTAAACTTTTAATATAGTAAAATTTTTTAAAACATTTGCTCTAATTACTATATATTTAATTTTAATTTAAATTTTAAATAAATGCTTTAAAATAAGCCATGTTGACATGACTACACCATGTTGTTTTTGCCCTTTCTTTCTTTCTTTCTTTTTTTTTTTACATTCCACGCCATGTACACCCTTTCATGGAAACTGTAAAAAATTAGAGTGCAGGAATGGAGGTGTAATTCCCAATAAAGCTATATATTTAAATAGGAGCAGACAGCAGGGGTAATCTCAAAAGCATAATCCAATAAAACAGGCAATGGTCATAGCAGGCTGAAAGCAATTATAATCCAAAAATCAGGAAGACACATAACAAACCAGGCATAACAAGAAAAAAAACAGGAAACTAGAGGTGGCTCAACATGGCACAATATCCTACAATCAAGATAATTCTGTCGTATGGCACTGCGAAAAGTGGCGGGACTAAACAAGTTGTTTAGTGGATTATTTTAATTTTCTGTACAGAGAGGTCATGTTTTGATCTTCTATTGGTTTCACCCAATCACGTGATGCGATTTCACAGGTCAGAGTGCACCAAGCTTGAACTTTGTTACGCATTATGTACGAACATTGGATTTGACACTACGAGTCCCTTTAATCACAACACCAAGTCAATACCAAATAGTCCAAACCCAGAGAAGACAGTAGCCCTGGGAGGCATGAAGTCGCCACAGAGTCTACAAAAACTATGGATCCCCTCTTGTTGCTGCTTAATATGTCAATTCACACACACTTGATAATTGTATCAGAACACGACTCAGACAAAATCCAAGTTAACTCCAGAACAAATGGTTTACACAAACTTTTCATTCTGGCAGGATTAAATCCTTCCTGAAACTCATTTAATAAAAACCATCAGATCATTGTCAAAATGATGATAGTGTAATTTTAATTTTACTACACAACTCCTGTAAAACATTTAAACTGTGTATGTTTTACAATGTATTAATCATGCATAAACATGAAATTATGGCTTGGTTTGTCATGTGGGATGAATGAATGTTGAAAACCTTTCTTTTCCTTTTATTTACTTATCTATGATTTATTCAAACATGTGTGAAAAGTATTATATTAACAGTATAAATTTATACTCTAAACCAGGGATTTTCAACCATTTAGTTTGTCAAGTTTCACTTGCTTTCCCAGAGATGGGTTGCCACTGGAAGGGCATCCACTGTGTAAAATCGTGCTGGATAAGTTGGCGGTTCATTCCATTGTGGTGACCCCAGATTAATAACGGGACTAAGCCAAGAAAATGAATGAATGAATGAAGTTTCACTTGCACCACCACTATCCCCAACCCCCCACGCGAGCCAAAATTATAATGCATGTGCAAACATCATTCACATATTACTTGATGCATTTAAAGTGCGTAGCATTAATTACATTGAAACAAGAATATATAGCTTACCAGATTCAGTGTGATGGCTGAGCCTGTTTCTATGAGGACAACATGCTAATCCGTGGTTGAATTCCTGACACGGCTAAAAATCATGTGAGCCATAGCATATTTGATTTTGATGTATTTACATACAGAAAATGCTGCTTCGAAAATCCAAGTACACAGAGCCCTGACAGTGTGGTTGAATCGAACGTTGAGTGTGTTTACATGAACACCAATACTCTGATTTTATTGCAATGAAGACAATACTCTGATTGAGAGTCTACTATGTAAACAGCGATTTTTGAGTACCTTAATCTGACTAAAGTCATAATTGAACTTAACAGAAATGGAATTAAGACATGGAATATGCATACATTAGTGGCATTATTGAAGTAAACACCGCATTCAATCAAACCATTATCATTATGTAGATCTTTTCATCACATTTTGGGACAAGATCCACACACACGGCTGTCAGTAAATGACTGCAGACACACACATTGGAGAACATGAAAGTTTTTTTCTTTCCATTCGGCGTGAGGTATTAAATTCCATTAAAATAACACTCTTCCACCAGTCCTTACCCCAGTTTGTCACTGGGGCATAAATGAAATGTTAAAAGTTTAACTGCAGAACTTAGTGAAAGATCCAGAAGGGCACTTTTTTGTCAGACACTCAGCAGTTTTACTTTCATTCACCGTCATTCATTTTAAAAAGCACCTGATCCATTTTATTTGTAAATGTTTTACTAGAACGCATAAATTCTACAGGTGTCTGATAGTTAGATGTTAATCTAATGTTAATCAGATTCACTCTAGTGAACATAAAAATTGTCATCTTAATTTATTCGAGAGCACGCCTCAAATTCTCGCTCCCCCCTTAATAGGTGCTGGCGTGCCCCACAGGTTAAAAACCCCTGCTCTAAACTATACCATTAAGTGTTATAACGTGAGTCACAGCCCCACAATCCAAGGACACACCTCATTGGTCCAGCACCATCAAGGGAACGGGATCACCAAATAGCCCACCAAAACCACTCAGTGCCCCAGTACACTGCCTGACAAAAGTCTTGTCGCCTATCCAATTTTTAGGAACAACACATAACTTGACTTCAAGTTGATCATTTGGTATCAGAAGTGGCTAATATGAAAGGCAAAGGCCTCTTAATTACGCTTATTTTACCAAAATAAAATATGATAATGCCTTGATTTTTTATTATTTAATTAGGACAGTAAGGTCTGACTTTCCTGAGACAAAACTCTTGTCACTTAACAGAAGTAATGTACAGTATAGAATATAAAGTCATAGTGCAGTGGAAAAAGAATTAATATTGTGTATGACTCCGATTTGTCATGTCTCACAAAGGACAAGCACAGGAGTATAGGTAAAATACACAGGTTTATTTGAGAAATATAAACAAGAGTGACTTAACTTGAAGACGGAGGGAACATGCAAAGTAAAACGTTGCAGACACACATGACACACACAAGCCGGGGATCCAGGAAAATGTAAACATCAGAACATACAGAGAATACTGGAACTCAGGAGATCGCTGAAAATTAGTAGAAGTATCGCTGGTGAGTAAACGCAGGGAACGGATCGGGAGACAACTCTAGGTGTGAATATCAGGGCCGACACAGGTGAAGTGAAGGTGAGTGCTCTTTATGGTGTGTGTGTGTGTCTGTGAACAGGTGAATCAATCAGTACTCAGGTGATAAGGAATGGCTGTGAGTGGGTCCTGGTGAATGTGGTGACACCGGTGACTGCCTGACACCATGAGCTTAAAGGACTGCATCCTTACATTTCTGCAATGACTCAAATAACTTAATAAAGTCATCTGGACAATAATGTGCTCAATAATCTGCTCAATAATGTTCATGTCTGGTGACTGTGCTGGCCAATCCTGGAGCACCTTGACCTTCTTTGCTTTTTAGAAACTTGATATGGAGGCTGAAGTATGAAAAGAAGCGCTATCTTGCTGAAGAATTTGTTCTCTCCTGTGGTTTGTAATGTAATGGGCAGCACAAATGTCTTAATACCTTAGGCTGTTGATGTTGCCATCCACTTTGCAGATCTCTACAAACTATAGGTGTGTGACGAGATGCTTACTCCACGAGACGAGACAGAAGATTGGGTTTATGAGAACGAGATGAGACAAGATTTTTACAGTATTTTTAAAGAAATCTTCAGTGATGAAATACATGAATGGAAAATATTTTATTCAACTGAAAAAAAAATCACAAATTGCAAAACTATTTAGGTGCTTTTTTAAATCAACTTGTAATCATCATGGATGTGCAGCCAACAAATCTGCAGCAACTGTGTGATGCTATCATGTCAATATGGACCAAAATCTCAGAGGAATATTTCCAGTACCTTGTTGAATTTATGCCATAAAGAATTTATGGCCCGTTTCCACTGAGTGGTACGGTACGGTACGGATCGGTTCGGTACGCTTTTATGGCCGTTTCCACTGTCAAAAGCGTACCGAACCGATCCGTACCGTACCACTTTTTCGGCACCCTTTCGAAAGGGTACCAAAGATGAGAAAGGGTACTAAAAGGTGGAGCTACACGCGCAGCTGAACGCTGATTGGTTTACAGAGATACGTCACAATCTCGTGGAGCTAGCCAGAATCAAAACAATGGAGCCGCCATGTTTTTAAATGCACAGCCGAGACAACTATATGCATATAATAATGATCCATAGATGACCCGGGCTCAAAACAAACCTTGTCGTTGTCTTGATGAACAGCCACAAAGCCAAGAATCTGCTGTGTCCTGTTGTTGTTTTATGAAGCCGTCTAAAAGTCTAAAGGTGCGAGCCGTTTTTCGCTTTCTCCAGGGAGCCTGCGATCGCGTCTAGATTTGATATAACGAACTTCTTGAGCTGATAATAATACAGTGTGTGATTAATGAAGCGTCTTCGACATCTGATCCATTCAGAAAGAAAAGGACAAACGCGAGAGTGAAGCGCGGAAAAACGGAGAAGCCCGACAGGATTACAAGGATTCCCGACAGGAGCAAATAGTTTCAGCAACCTGAATCATGAACAAACTGCCATGCTTATCATCACCTTTTGGACTATTATGAACTCGGAATGATGGAAATTCTCTCTAACAGAGGCTACATGTGCTGGTGAAGATTACAGACACAGATGAGAGGTTAGCTCTGACTGTGGGCTACTGTATATGTTGCGTGTTGAATTTGAACTCAAATAAGCACTAAATGTCTGCTGTGTGTAGTTTATCTGTAAGTGGTAACATATCGGAGACTGTAAGGGTCTGTATGTTTTCATATATGTTGCATTTATTTATTTATTTTATATAATTGCAGACGTTACAGTAGGCTGTAACACTGTCACACTGTCATTGATCTGCAGTTATAATCAAATAATGTTCATAGAAATGTTAGTAATAAACATTTATAAACAAGTATTAATATGTTTAAAGCATCTGTTTGGTTAGAAGAGCTTCTCATATAATGTGAACGACCTGTACAGCTTTACTGTAGACATTTATTCGAGCGAGAATGACGTCGACTGAAACTCTTTGTAGTACACCACATCCACCAAAAGGGTACCCTTTGTAGTGGAAACGCAAGTTTGATAAAGGTGCCCCGTACCGACCCGAACCGTACCGTACTGTACCACTCAGTGGAAACGAGCCATAAGGCAGTTCTGAAGGCAAAAGGAGTCCAACCCGGTACTAGTAAGGTGTACCTAATAGTGACCGGTGAGTATATATATATATATATATATATATATATATACATAAATATATATATATATATATATATATATATATAGTGACAGCTGTTCAAGCAGCATCAAACATGCAGCTCCACATGAGAGGCCTCTATGATCTCTTGAATGACCCTGAACATCCCGAAAAAACAAATAACTATGCATACAGAGAAAGCAATGACGCATATTTCATTCAAGTTTTACTCTAAAGAGGGATGACACAAAGGTCATTATACAATCTAAGCCATTAAACATTCAACATTATTAATAATCATAAAGTCATAAGAAAGAATATGTGTTACTCCATCCTGGAGCAGACATACCTAAAAAAATCCACTCCCATAAACCTGTAGACTTAAATATGCAGTAGGCAATTGTCTTCAGAAACATTTCACCATGGCTGAAGTATTTCTTTTAGACAGGTAATGTGATGTTTTAAAAGGTTTTAGTCATGCAAATCTGATGTAGATTGTGTTGTTTAATGAATGGGTTATATGCACAGAAGTGTTGTTCAGCCACTGAAATCTTCTGGCGATAGCTTGATGTGACTTTTCAGTTTAATAAGTACTTTTACAGCATTGATAATGTAGATTTTCATTTAGTTTAACAACATAACACAAGTAAATAGCGCTATTCCACATAGCCTGCTTTACTGAGGTGAAGTTGGTTTTATATTCACATTGGTTCATTTTTGAACAATGACAACCTGTGACGCGCTCCCTATAGTGTTTACCATGCTACTTTGAATGTTCACTCTGAAATAGCATGTAGGTATGGCTTAATAATAAGTGTAATTCCTGCGCTTTTGTGTTTCAGGAGGCGTGGCTTTGGACAACAGGGGAGGGATTGTGTTTCAAAGATATTATGCTAACCGGTTAGAATT
Source organism: Danio tinwini (assembly GCA_903798205.1). Classification (NCBI taxonomy): domain Eukaryota; kingdom Metazoa; phylum Chordata; class Actinopteri; order Cypriniformes; family Danionidae; genus Danio; species Danio tinwini. The sequence continues at coordinate 2,682,048 of CAIGQZ010025690.1, forward strand.
TTGACAGATCACCTACTGCACCTTTAAGGAACCATAATATTAGATGAGATTAGATTAGATAAGCCTGCAGCTTGACAGCTGAAAAAACACTTTCTTTTTTCTCCTAGTGACAATGATGTCAGTGTGTGGGTTACAATCTGAGTAGACGATGCAAAAGTCCTAACAGAGGAAATAACACCTGTGTTTTTCGCCTGAGTAGTTTTGTTTGTTCGACTGTTAAAGATGGAGCTTTACATAACCCTTTTCATCCTAACCACCCTTCTCTCAACTGATGCTGAAAGTAAGTAAACAATTTTAATAAATTATAATTTTTTACTTCAGTTCAAAACATGTTTGTTTCCTGCATATTTAAATGCATCATTTCACTCAAGCATTATTTCAAAACAAGATTATTGCAGTATGTCATATAATAAAACAGTTTGTATTTTACAATTTTCCACCAGAAAGTAACAAGTAACTTTCAAAATACTTGGTACAAAACATGCAATATCAGTATCTGTTGTGAAAGAGCTGTAATTAGACCAAACAGATTAAATGTATAGAGAACATGGTGTGAAGAAAGCATTGTTATTACATTATTCTTTAGAAACGCATTTAAAGTAGGGTCAATGCTTTTTTAAAGTCCATAAACTCCATAAAAGTCCATAATAGTTCATTATTTAAATAGCTACAGAGTGCAGTCTGGACTATGCTAATTCTATCATATTAATATCTGTTTAAAAAGGATTTCAATCAGAATTCCCTAATGCTTCATTAGAGTTAAAGCGCTGTAGTAACTGTTAATAAAGAAACATTGTAGCTGTTAAGGCCTACCCCTGGCTATAAAAACAGTGATGCAATTATGCATTTAGAATAATAAAGCCTTATATAACCAGTCAAATATTTGCACTGCAAAAAAGAGTATACTGTAGTTACTAATGCGCTTTCATTCCATGTCATGATAAAAGAAAACATTCCCACGGATGCAAAAGTGAATAAAAACAAATAAATGCAAAAAACAAATTTGCATCAAACATTTGTAAGTGGAACAGCTGTACAACAAAAAGATGTCAGTGTTTGTACATTACATGCCAAATTATCCAAGAAAAAATTCACTGCATGAGCATTCACCTAGGTTGGTGGAATTCCAAAAAGATTTGGCATATTTTATATAACAGATGCATAAACGCAGAGGTATTACATAAATCAGAATCAGAAACAGAATTGGTTGTATTACCAAGTGTGCTTTACACACACAAGGAATTTGTTTTGGCTACAGAAGCTTCCAGTGTACATAAAGTGACAAGTGACAAGATACAGCAATACACGAAATACAGGAAAATTAATATGAGAAAAAACAACAAACATTAGACAGAGATGCAATAACACAAAAGAGCTCTGAATGATGAATTGTATGTACAGATTTGTTATATATATATATATTTGTTATGAGTGAAACAAAAAACACAATGTTATTCCTATGTAATGTGTAACTAAACTTATAACTAAATTAAAACTTTGTAAACTAAACTATTAATGCCAATTCTATTTCAGTTGTACATGAATATATTGGAATTCATGGATGCTCTTACACAGATGGAGAGGGTATGCATGCAGCTAATGGAGAGGATATGCATGAAGTTGATAATGAGGAGATGTGGCATGCTGACTATAATCTGAAAACAGGAGTAAACACATTACCTGACTTTGGAGACTTTTTAACATTTCCTGAATTTTATGAAAAAAGTGTTATCGAAATGGCAGGATGCAAGAGTGATGTAGTCTCTTTGACTAAAGTTTTTAACAGCCCACCACCAGAAATGGGTAAGGCATGATAATGTTCTTTGAAATGTTATGCAGAAAAATCCCCATAAATTAACTGCAAAATACTAACAGCTGCGGTTACCAGTAATTTTTATCTGTTATTTTACAGTTCTCTACCATATATGACATAATACAGTATTTAAAACTGAAGTTATACAGCATAATGCATTAAAGAGAGTAACAGCAATTGCAATTGTAAATAATTTTGTGCTCTTGGAGTTAAATTGGAGTTTTCTTTTTTGTATTATTCATTATTTTATTTTATATATATTTGTGGTCTATGAAGTAAAAATGAGTACAAGTACATTACTAACACATTATGAATAATATTAATATCAATAATAATACAAATTTAGGTTTTCTGGAAATGAAAAGAGTTCATTCAAGTTTTTTGTTAGTGCATATACTTTTTACAGTAACATGCTGTATACTGGCAACTGAAGAAGCCTGAATTTTACAGTTAACCCTTTCACGCATATGATCACATTGGTGTGATCAGCCTAGGCTGGTCCCTGAAGCGTACAATCACACCAGTGTGATTACAATGTTCAGAGCACAATTCATCAACTGCTCAAATTTAAATCTGATGGCTCGCACTGAGGCACAGAAAGAGATGTCAGTGCTTGTCATAAAACACAATTTATTCAAACAAATAACATTTATTTTAGGTTTCAGGCATTCAAATACGCATAACTACTAGCAAAACATACCATGTATTGTTTATTAAATACAAGCAGATGTCTATGGAGAAGGCAGTAATAATTATTTTTCAATATAACTGGACGATTTGCTTTGTTCACTTAAGATACACAGTTTATATTACTAAAATATTTTCTCTTCTCCTCTTCCAGATAAACAGTTACTTACTTTCATGTATTTCGGAAGAAAATTATGAATAAACATGATGTAAATCCAGCAGCTGAGATCTCTCCTGCAGTGCAGACTAAACATGGCGGTGCCCATTAGCCACCATATAACAAATAATATGATTATTATTAAGCTGTTTAAAAGACAAAATATATGTTCTAACACTTATTTGAGAATCGTAGTATCAGATATTTCACAATATAATTAGAACATTTCTCAATATTTACATAAAAGTGCAAAAAGAATTAAAATGCGATATCATTCCCACTAAGCACAATTATGTCCAAATGACGTCTTTTAGATGTTTCCTTTGGACGTTAAGATGCTGAAATGACATCCACTTTGGGTTCAGAATGAAAGTTATTAGGAAGTCTTTTTTTGGACAGACACAGCGGAGGACCATTAAGCACCTCTGCAAACAGCATCAGCAGCTTCATTCATTCATTCCTTTTCCTTCAGCTTAGTCTCTATTACAGAGGTCGCCACAGTGGAATAAACCACTAACTACTCTGGCATATGTTTTACACATGCAAACTCCACACAGAAATGCCAACTGGCCCAGCCGGGACTCTAACCAGCAATCTTCTTGCTGTGAGGCGACTAAATGATATCAGTGAATCAAACTTTAAATGACCCAACAGCATTAACAAACTGCTTCTTGACCTTCTTGTCATAACATGTCACATCATCTAGCTACAACAAAGCCACAATAAACCACAATAGACCACAATAAAGCAGCCACACTTCACTGCAATGATGATTCTGAAAACTTGAATTTTTTATAAAACAACTAAAACATTTAACTCTTTTTTAAAAATTTTTTTTAAGATTTATCTTTGACCTTTATTAGATAGGACAGTAATTAAACAGGAAGCAAAGTAGGGGAGAGGGAGAGGTGGCTTGGGTTTGGAAATGTCTTCAAGCCGGGATTCAAACTTAGGATGCTCTAAAGTGCCACTGCACCATATGTCAGCGCTCCAACCACTAGGCGCCGACAACATTTAATGTATTAAAGAAAAAACATTTCTTAATGTATGTGATGGAGACATTTGTAGACCCCTGACAGTAATAAAGTAAAGCAGGTTAATAATACAGTAAGTAGAGCTGCTGATGCTGTTGAGTTGTTTACTGATGCTCTGCTGAGATTTTGAGAGATTTAATGTTTTTGTTGATTTCATCTAAGGCTGTGACCAAGAAGGACGTCATAAAAACTGTCATTCTGCACCCTTAGGGGACGACATTTTAACATCTAATTATCCAAACGAAACAAATGTCTCGTTGTGTAAATGTGTAAAAAATGTCACTTGAAAACAGTTGTGCTTACTGGATTAGGGCGGGTGGGTTACATGACAAACTTGAAGCGCCACACAACTTTAGAAAACAATGCATTTTAAGTAATGGTCACAATAAAAACACACACAGGAGGATCAGCTAACTATTTAAAACTCACGGGTGAAAGGGTTACTTTATGGGACATTTTTTACTGATTTTTATTCATTTATTTTTTTAAGCCAAGTCACAAAAATAGAATATTATATCAAAATATTACATCTAAAACTAGAATATAATTCATTCATTCATTTTCTTTTCAGCTTAGCCCCTTTATTAATCTGGGGTCGCCACAGCGGAATAAACCGCCAACTTATCCAGCATATGTTTTATGCAGCGGATGCCCTTCCAGCCATAACCCAGCACTGGGAAACACCCATACACTCTCACATGCACACACATACACAACAGGCAATTTAGCCTACCCAATTCACCTATATCACATGTCTTTGGACTGTGGGGGAAACAGGAGCACCCTGAGGAAACCCACACAAACGCGGGGAGAACATGCAAACTCCACACAGAACTGCAAACTGACTCAGCCGAAGCTCGAACCAGCGACCTTCTTGCGGTGAGGCGACAGCACTACCTACTGCGCCACAGCGTCGCCCTAGAAAATAATTGTCAAAATTGTAATTGTCGTTAAAATATTAGTTCACCAAAAAACTTAAATTATTTTTTTTATTAATTATATATTATATAATTATATATATTAAATATTTAACCTGAGGTTATACCAAATCCTTGAGACCTTTGTTTGACTTCAAAACAGAAAAGATTGCATTTTAGGTAAAATCTGAGAGCTCCCTCATCCTACAGTACATAGGAAGCAAGTTTTCTGACTCATTATGTCATGTTTGATGTGTCTGCATTATCTCAGATGCACCTGTGCTTTGTTTTAAAAAGAGGAGCTCAGGCGTCCAGGGGTGTACATCACTGCATACCCTATACTGACACTGAAGATAAAACAGTTAAAAAGAGTCATTTACTTATATATAAAAAAAATTTTATGTGCATACAAAGGTATTCTCACAAAAGGTCTCATAGGTATTGAATAACATGTGTGTGAATAATACACAACAATTTTCATATGTGGGTTATCTAACCTTTTAACAAAATTTTTTTATTAAGGACAATTTAATAATGTTACTCCACTTTGGGGGGTTTTGTGTGTGGGAACAGAAATTAAATTAGTTATATATCCAGTGTGAAGTTTTGTTAAGTTATGGTGATATCAACATTTTTTTAAACTAATGCAGTTATTTGTGTTTCTAGATCCACCACAGACATCTATATATCCAAAAGATGATGTAGAGCTGGGTGTTCAGAACACTCTTGTCTGCCATGCGACTGGATTCTATCCTCCGTCTATTAGAATCTTGTGGACTAAGAATAATGTCAATGTGACAGAAGGCATTAATTTAAGCCAATATCGTCCAAGGGTAGATGGTACCTTCAACATCTTCTCCACGTTTAGGTTCATACCAGCTGAAGGAGACATTTACAGCTGCAGAGTGATCCATGAAGCACTGCTTGGTCAACCTCAGGCCAAAATATGGGGTGAGTATATGGATGTTATATCTTTTTATTTCAACTCTTATTCTGTTAAAAACAATATTTTCAGCTGTTGTAATTTTCATGCATCCTCCAATATTCTACTTATGTATTTAACCAGATGTTAATGTTGCCATCCCAAGTGTTGGACCATCAGTGTTCTGTGGAGTGGCTCTGTCTTTTGGACTGTTGGGTATCGCTACTGGAACTTTCTTTTTTATTAAAGCAAACAACTGCAATGGAGATATGGAAGTAAATTAACAAACTGATCATTTAAAGTAATTGGGTATTTTAAATGTGGGTTCAGTGTTTTTGTTTTGTTTGTGATTTTTTTTTTTTTTGATGATGAGGATGTCGCTAATATTTTACTATTTGCATGTGTTTTCTTAAGTTGCAGCTCTTTGAGGTCTCTCTGCCACACTGTAAAAAAAACTGTAAAAACAGTCAAAATACAGTTCCCCTTCATGTGAATTACAACGTGTGTCTAGTAACAGACTATGGGAGTATGCCAGACCACTAATCACTCTGAAGAGTAAGAAAACGGGCCAATGAATGCCAAATGAATTTGCGGAGCTCAGCTCCACAGCTGTCAGTGATTATGTTCACTATTATGTACACTAGTTCACTTGACAGAGTTAATGAACACAAATGAGTGAATTCAGACACTGATGAACACCTCCTGTTAATAATCACAATCACTGAAGGAGAGAGAAACAGTAAACTTAAACAGAGGCTGTTTCTCAATATTCGTTCTTCAGCGATCTTGTGTCCTCGTGTTCTCGTGTAACGTCATCAGCTGCCAAAGTTCAGTTCTAATACTCAAAATTGCAAAAATGGAGGATCCGTGAAACTTCTCGGATGTGTTCTTAATATCGAGGATGCACCGATGCAGAGTTGAGCACCAAACTCGCTCTAGAAGTCCCAGAAGTCATTGCGGCTGGAGGTGGGAAGCGCAGCATTTTATATGAGTTTATTATTAAAGTTCAGAGATATAACTTTTTTTTATCTCAGGAGTTTCCCTAAATGAAACGGTGAAAGTAAACATTACCATGAACATCTTAATAAAGGAATAAACACATTAAGGGTGTTTATTTGCTGAAATTCGTATTAAAATCTGTTTTATTTATATTGTAAAACATATATTTGTAAAGTCTTTATGCAGATTATATATTTCAAAAAGGGGATAAACAATAAATCGTATGAATGCTGTAATGTTTAAATAATTTTCCAATAAAAATGCGTGAAAGTCATGTGACCATCAGGAACAACGCAGCATCTCATTTCTCACAGCACGCATTCTCTGTTCTCGTGGTCTCTCGAGTTCGTTCTTCCGAGGACACCTGGCAAGACCAGTCTTTACAAGAATGCAAGTCTGTTCTCTGCATTCTTGGAATTGAGAAACAGCCAGTGACTTTAGTTATAGCATTAAATAAAAGCAACTAAAATAAAACACTTTCAGTCTGAGCTGAGGATCATTAAACAACTCCAAAAAACAAACAAACAGTATATTGCTGGCACCCCTTCTTGCCAGTGTCTTACTGTTAATTCACAGGGCAATTTTTCAGAGTGAATAGCAGTAAACTGTAAATTAATAGAGCTCAGGAGAAGCTCAAAATGGGCAGGTCAGCTCCAACTGGCTGGGACTTGAGCTCCAAGTGGGCTGACCAAACCTAATGTCTAATGTCTCCTACATTGTAAAAAAATGTCTGTGATTTTAACAGAAAAAGTCTGTACAACCTTCAGTGAAAACCTGTTAAATGATTAACAGCTCATTTCTGTACAAAACACAGAAAATAACAGTAACAGATCCAACCTTAGTTTTAGAGAAAGTAAGCAGAGTGTCTGAAATTTCATCATACACCCTCACTGACTAGTCGCTAAATTAGTTGATTAGTATAGTTCACTAGTCAGAATGTGAATGACTACAAATGAGTGAATTCACTAACACTAATGAAAACTAATAAACATCTGCTGTTAACAAGCACAGTTACTGAAGGAAGGAACAAGATGTAAGTGTACATTTACAAATGCCAGTTAAAACTGTAGCCTACTGTGACAAAAGGAAGCCCTATGTTAACAGTGTCCAGAAATGCCATCAATTTTTTTGGGTACGGAGGCATCTGGGATAGACCTTCACACAGTGAAAATGTGTACTGTGGTCAGATGAATCAGTATTTCAGGTTTTTTTTTTTGAGAAATGGATGCCGTGTCCTCCAGATTGAAAAAGAAAAGTATCATCCAGACTGTTACCAGCAACAAGTCCAAAAGCCAGGGTCTGTCATAGAATGGGGTTGTGTCAGTGCCCTTGACAAAGGTAACTTGCACCTCTGTTATGGCACCATTAATGCTGAAAAGTACATAGAGATTTAAAAGCACAATGTGCTGTCTTCTTTTCCAGAGACACCCATGCATATTTCAACAAGACAAACAAAGTCCTAGCTGCAGAGGAAGAGGATACAGGAACTTGACTGGCCTGTCTGCAGTCCCACCCTGTCTCCAATAGAGAATGTGTGGCAAAAATGCGCAAAGTATTTCAAAGTGCAAAATGTGACAACAAAAACCCAGAATTGTTGCCCACCTTAAGACTTTTCAAGAAGAATGGGACATCGAGATAAGATATCGTTCAGAGTTGTTAATTAGGCAAGTTATTGTATAACGATGGCTTGTTCTGTAGACTATCTAAAAAAAATTGCCTAAAGGGGCTAATAATTTTGTCCTTAAAATGGTCTTTTAAAAAAATTAAGAACTGCTTTAATTCCAGTCGAAATAAAACAAATAAGACTTTCTCCAGAAGAAAAATATTATCAAACATACTTGAAAATTTCTTTGCTCTGTTAAACATCATTTAGGAGATATTTAAAAAAAAGAAAAAAATTCAAAGGGGGGCTAATAATTCTGACTTCAACTGTATATGTATGACACAGTTGACATTATGTAAGAGTATTGTTGTTTTTGAATTGTGAAGTTGGCTTCTGCTGATGAAACTGCAAACTATCTTCAGTAAACTTTTATTTATTTGAATCTCTGACTCCGGCTCTTCTTCATCTGACAGACTGGTAATTTTTAGGTTCAAACTGTAATTATCCCTACAATGTGTATTTTAATTAATCATGAGAAACACATTAAATAATGTGCTGTTGTATTATCTACAATAGAATATGTGAAAGAAAATTTAGAAATCACTTATTATCACTTATTTCTTTTTTATTTGCATTTTCCATACTGTCCCGATTTTTTCTGATTTTTGGATATAAAATGTATCATGTACATTTAATGTGGACAGAATATTATCAAGGAATCTTTATAAACGTTTCAGCAATTTTCACGATTAAATGAACTTTCTTTCCCCTCACAAACTTTTGTATGAGGAAGTTGGGTTTTCAGAAGTGGTTTGACATGATAAACATGATTGTTGTAATGCCTTAGGGCTATATGGGTAAGTCTTTTTATTAGATTAAAATAAACACAGACACCACAACATGTCCCCTTAGTTCCATAATGTGTTAACCCTCCTATTATCCTTGGTGTCAGTTTGACCCCATTCAATGTTAAACGTATGTACATATATATTTGACATTGTTGCTTCAGATTGAATGACTTTTCCAAATTTAATGGGTAAAACTTAACATAAAATTAACATGATATTATTTTTTTAATGCCCTGGGTCTACAGGGCTTTTAGCTGTATAAAACATAAGAAGAGAAAAAAAAATACACATATTTGTTTTGGATGATATTAAAGTCACTATAACATGTTATGATTTTATAATATGCACTAAAATTGTATATGTTAAGTATAATAAAAATAAAAAAACTAACACAACCATACCTGTAGTTGTCACATGACATAAGGATTGGGAGAATCCTAATTCTTACAAGGGTTTACAGGGTAGGTGCAAAGTTATAAAAGCTTGTACAGAAGCTTTCTAAACTGTTTCTGTTTTTTTGTCAGTGACATTTTGTCACAGGTTTTTGACAGTGAAAGTGACATAGAGGAGGATGCGTTAGACAGGGTAATCTTGAGGAGGACCCTGATTATGAGGCATCCTCCTCAGATAAAAATGAGACTCCCAGTGTTGACCCTCCTGTTGTCTCTCAACCAACAGCTGACACATTACATTCCAAAAATGGAAAATTACTATGGTACCGCTCTCCACTTGAACGACAGTGTAGACTTAGTGCTGCTAATGTCATCAAAATGGTTCCAGGACCCACCAGATATGCTGTTAGTCTTGTTCAAGACATAAAATCAGCATTTCATCTTTTCAGTACACCATCAATTGAAAATTATATACTTGAAATGACAAACTTAGAGGGGAGGAAGGTCTGTGGGGACAGCTGGAAAAACATTGATGTGACTGATTTGCAAGCCTACATTGGGTTGCTCATTTTGGCAGAAGTGTACAAGTCCAAAAGAGAAGCAAAAGCAAGCCTTCGCAATGCTGACATTGGAAGCTCAGTATTTCCAGCCACCATGTCTCTGAAGACATTTCATGACACACTTTAATGACAAAAAACAAGGCAGGGCAGAAGAGAGCGTGGCAAACTAGTTTGTTTTCCTTGGTGTCAAATTGACCCCATACATAAATATGTTCTAGGCCTTGCTAAAAGAAATTGTTATTCTTTTCATATGTTATATATAACAATATATATACTTTTTCAATTTTAGGTGCATTTTCATGCTGATTTGTACATTTGTCTATAGTAATGCAATAGGTAATCTGTATGTATAAGGGCCAGGGAGTGGGGAGGATTTTAGAGTTTTGTTAAAGGGGTGGTCCACTACGATATCATATTTTAAACTTTAGTTTATCTGTAATGTAGCTGTGTGAACATAAACAGCATCTCTGAATGTAATATGCTCAAAGTTCAATACAAAGGGAGACCTTGGCTTTTACAGAGAACTTAGCAAAGCCTACAATGAACGAACTTTGGGGACTACAAAAAAATACATCCGGGCCAGTAAGATCACAAAGGTTTTTTACCAAGCGCACACACTGCACAGCTAAGGGGCGTGGCCAGAGGCACTGTAATGCTACAGTAGAAAAGCTAAAATGCTGTCCAAACGCTGCTATTTCCACAGAGCTTGTTCTGTTTCTGTATTTGGGCTTCCAAAGGACATGATACAAAGAGAGAAGTGCTTACAGTTTCATTTTAATTATATTCCAGAGAAATATAAAATATATAGCAAGCATTTGACAAAGGTCAGCTACCTGAATCTCTCCCAGTTCAGTGTTGGATTCGGTTAAAACTCCTCAAAGGAGCAGCTCCAACAAGCAGAAGCTGTGGATTGTGAGCCACAACCTGTAAGTCTTTTTAATTTGTTAAAATTGATCTATGACATGCAGTGTCTAGCGTTAATGGTATGTTGTAGCAAGGATGTAAACAACAAGAAATGCTGTTTGGCACCTCTAACAATTTAGCTATTTATCAATTAACTGCTGTAAACACTCTTCACCAGCGCATGCAGTGTCTGGCAGCTTTTCAGAGCATTCTAAATCTCAGTTAACTCGCAAAAGATATGTGAACGATTCATATTACTTACACATGAATATTACGAATATATGTGAAAGACGTCATGTAACACATTAAGTTAAAGAGCCCCTATTATACATGAAAAAGGGTCATATTTTGGTTTTAAGGGTCTCCAACAACAGGCTGATATGCATGCAAGATCAAAAAACACTTTCATAGTCTTATAATATGCATTCGTTCAGTGATTCATTTGTTCCCAAACCCCTCCTTAGCGCGAAGCTAATCTACGCTGAATGGACCGATGACAGCCTATTGTGATTGGTTGACAGCGTTCAGCGGAAGACAAATGCCTATCACGGCTTATCAAAAATATTGAAGTAGTCAGAGTGCATAGTGTATGTGTGAGCATACCTGCCAACACTCCTGTTTGAGCACATGGAGGAAACCCACGCGAACACGGGGAGAACATGCAAACTCCACACAGAAATGCCAACTGACCCAGCCGATTTTAAGTTACAGTTGTTGTTGCTGTCACCTAGAGGTTAAATAAAAATTATGTTTAAGAGAAAGAAAAATGTGTTTTTTTACAAACATATTTTAAAACATAATAGTTTTAATAACTAATTTCTAATAACAATATACGTTTGTTTTTGTCACGATGACAGCACAATGTAATTATTTTGCAGTAATAACCAGAAGAATTTAATCACATAAAGAATACATAACAACCACATCCACATGTGGGATGTGAAGGAAGGAAGGAAGGAAAGAAAGAAAGAAAGAAAGAAAGAAAGAAAGAAAGAAAGAAAGAA
>CAIGQZ010025690.1:2695327-2722877 GCA_903798205.1 Danio tinwini
CTCTCTCTCTCTCTCTCTCTCTCTCTCTCTCTCTCTCTCTCTCTCTCAAATTCAAATGGCTTTATTAGCATGACTGTAAATCAATCACAAATCACAAAATAACAAAACACAGAACATACATATAGATAATAAACAAACACACACATATACATATATATTGTTATATTATACATATCTGTTGTCACAATAAGCAAGTTAATTAAAAAAAAGATTAATAAAAGTATATAATAATAAATGATAAGGACAGAGAGCTTCAATAAGGGATAAGGGGGTTCAGCCTTTTTCTCTCATATGGTGGCATGAGGACACATACTGTGCTGCTAGGTGGAGACATTTTTCATTTTCTCCCAAAATATAATGGAGTTTCTCCGTATTTGTGGCTTGCTGGAATTGTGGTAGAATTAGATCTCTCTCTCTCTCTCTCTCTCTCTCTCTCTCTCTCTCTCTCTCTCTCTCTCTCTCTCTCTCTCTCTCTCTCAAGTTCAAGTTGCTTTATTGGCATGACATTCAATACAGTATTGCCAAAGCACTTGAATATGTAATATATTATAATCATCAAATACTAATACAGTAAATAGGAAATAAATGACAAAAATAAAAATAATACATTTGATAAATATAATAATAAGTCTAGATTATTTAAATGAGACACATGAATTTGCATTAACCATTTCTTATGGTGTGTAGGGTGTATACATATTTAGCAGCTAGTCTAGACGTCAAATCATCCTCTCCGAGTACATGGTAAAGTTTTTCTGAGTCATTTAAATTAAAAAATGAATTAGTCAATGGTTCAAATTGGGGTAAAAATGTTTCTCTAGTTGTGTTGTATTTAGGGCAGAACAGAAGGAAGTGTGTTTCATCCTCTATTTGGTTTGTGTCACATTTTTTACATATCCTCTGTTCTTTAGGAGTCTCTCTCTCTCTCTCTCTCTCTCTCTCTCTCTCTCTCTCTCTCTCTCTCTCTCTCTCAAATAGCCCATACTGCTTAAAATTAAAAACAATAATAATAATACAATCTTTGATTACCACACATGAACACAAAAAAAACCCCGAACACAAATGTTGTTTCAATCATGACCACGAGAGGTCCCTGTCATTCCACAAACAATGCACATTCTCCCTCACTCACTTCACAGATTTGATGATTTAAGTGAAACTTTTGGCGTTTTATGATTATGCTCAAATTATTTATCCTACTACATTTTACACTGTACAGTAATATGAATAAAATATCACATAAATACAATAACAATATTTATTCTCTTGCTTACAGTAGTGTAGACGCTTTGTGTTGAGCAGTTAATCGCCTGACTCTCAATGTCTGTCTCGTGTTTAATTCACTTCTAGCGGTAAATCCTGTCGCTCGTCAACGGATGAGGATCTGGAGCTCGTCATGGTTGAAGCAGAACAGATGATTGTGGAGTTTCGAGCCGCCAGGACACTTTTTACAGGGACGAGCCCATAACAGGACATGCGAAGTCAACTATAGTTATCAAATAACAGAAAACTGTTACCTTTTCGTCGGATTATGTCGGATATCAGCACACCAATTTAAAAACGAACGACAAAATGGGTTGTAATCTAATAATAGATCTCGTCAAATACACTCACTTTTCTTAACATGCAATTTTGGAAGGTGTGAAGCTGTCGCAGTTAGATTTAATAATTCTGAAGTCACGTCTAGTGAGTCTGAGCGCGTGCACAGGTGAAGACTCCACAGGTAAAACAGCAGCATGATGTTGATGGACCAAACGCGCTCCCCGGTCTCTCCTGCTTAGGGTTCACAACATCAGAAAACGTTAATGGGACATATCAAAGACAACCCTTATGGCAAAGATGAGCGTCTATTCTCATATATGGCGGATTCTGCTGATAATATTGGCAACGGTAATGACGACTGTCACTCAAGGTATGTACATTTCTTAGAGTCTACAAGTTGGAATATCATGTGTTGGTCTTTTTGTATAATAAAATAATCCATTTATAGGGGCAGTGTACAGGCTTTCAGTATCTGACTTAAAATATATGTCTTAAATAGAATAGATGCTTTTTAGACAGGATATTTAAAGAATTACTTATGTTAATGATCAGTAACTTTTTACTTTTAATACTAGTATTACTTTTTTATGCACACAGGAATACTTATTTACGTTGTTTTAACTTAACTTTAAGGTTTCACTGTTATCTTAAAAAAAAAGAAAATAAATTATTATGGGAGGAAAATATAAAAAGTTTTTAATAATACATTTTAATCACAAAATGATTTTGGGCTGAATATCTGTTTTTTTATTCACATAATTGGTTGATATAATTGTTTAAATTGATATCAAATTTAGTATAATAAAAAATATTTCCCTTGCATGTTTTTCTTTTTTGTGGCAAAAACTAATTTTACACTTTCTTGAAAATTTAGGGCACACACTTTTGTAAATAAAATGCATACACGTTTTAAGTAACATGATGCTGACAGAGATTTTACATTAATGCACATGATCTGGTGTAAATTCACATCTGGTAAGCTTGATACATCTGCATGGTGCATTTGTTGCGAATTTGTGTATGAGAGTGTGATTTAGTTCTGCTTTGGCCTGTGCCATCTTACAGTATGAGTGTGTGTGAGCCTTCTGACAGACCTAAATCTATATAAGTTATTTATCTGCAGATTCCACTTTACAATCAAGAATTTAAAAGCATGATAATAAATAAATCAATTCTTATAGATGTGAATTTTCCAAGAAGTTATATGGCCATTGTTACATTTAGAAACATTGCCATTTAGGGCTGCACAATATATTGTTTCAGCATCGATATTGTAATGTGCTCATCTGCAATAGTCACATCGCACACTGTAAAAAGGTTCCACACAATTCCTTCATGTTGTCCCAGCACATATTGATTAAGTTAACTTTATCGTTTTTACAAATTTAAGTGAATTGAACAGTTAAGCGGTCCCCCCAAAAACCTGAAAAATTGTGTTGTTTCAACTCATTTTAAATAAGTAGTTTAAACAAGCAGCAAAAGCCATTTTTTGAGTCGGTATTATAGTCGACAAGCACAACAGTTCAGAACTCATTATATTGGTTTAATAGCATGAAAACTTAACGTTTGATGTGTTTAAAGGTATTTTAAAGGAGTTTAAAGAATTCAGGCACAAAATATCTTAGAATTATTTGATTTTTATTGTTCAATTTCTGCACCTGAAGGCTGTTAGACCCAGAAAACCATAAAGTGCAGTTTATTTCACTTTTATCTTTGGTCTATTGCAATACACCATAGGTCTGAAACTCAACTATTGGAGGGCCGCAGCTCTGCACAGTTTTGCTCCAACCTTATCAAACACAGCTGATCCAAATTATCGAGTCATGAACACCTTAATTAGTTAGATCAGCTGTGTTTGATTAGGGTTGGAGCAAAAGTGTGCAGAGCTGTGGCCCTCCAGAAATTGAGTTTGAGACCTATGGTCTATTGTATTTATCTATGCTTGAAATTTTATCCATAATTCACTCACCTAAAATCATTCCAATAAGTCTAAATGAATGAATTCTTTCCAAATAGAGCTATTCAAGTCATCTGGTTAAAAAATGTAAATATCGCAATATATATCTCACTGAAAGACAAAATATCACATTGTCTGATATTTCCAACATTGCACAGCTCTTTTGCTAACCATTCCTCAAATGGTCCACAGTTCTCATTTTTTATAGTTTTCATTTTTCTATCTGTCTCATTCCCATTTGTGTTATTTTCTTCTGTTGAGTGCTTGATTGTCAAGGCATGGTCTGGATAGGATTAGTATTCATCCTGTCCCAGAAACAGTGTTTCTACAGCTTCGCTGCTTCATAGGGACTAAGACATCTGTGCTTCATGTGCCTTCTATCTTGAGTGGTTTAAAGATAATTTCTGCACTGTAAAACATCATAGTCAAATTTACAAAATGAAATGAATGCAGTTAACTCCAAATTTACTGGAAGTTAATTCTACTAATTCGAAAAGAGTGTTGAAGGTAATAAGTCAATTAAGTGATTAATTAAATGTTGATTGAGCATTAATGATGAACACCTGCTGTTAACTATTGGAATTACTGAAGAGAAAGACAAAACTACAGCTGACTTCAGCCTTAGACTGAATCAACTA
Source organism: Danio tinwini (assembly GCA_903798205.1). Lineage (NCBI taxonomy): Eukaryota > Metazoa > Chordata > Actinopteri > Cypriniformes > Danionidae > Danio > Danio tinwini. The sequence continues at coordinate 2,699,465 of CAIGQZ010025690.1, forward strand.
GAATAAAACACAATCAATCTCAAAATCTCAGCATAGAATCATTAATCAACTCAACAAACAGTATCAACAGCCTCACTTGTTACTTACGTGCTTGACTTTATTTTTGTCAGACATCTACAAAAATTTCTTAGCAAAATTTACTAAAAAAAATAATCATTTTGTTAGACGTCATCATTGATGAGAGCAGTGGTTGCTTTTAGCTGTTGTAACTCTGTTATAACAAAAGAAAGGAGAAAAAAATATCAGGTTGAATAAGGAGTTGTTGTGGAGTTGTTTAATGATCCTCTGCTGAGATTGAATGTGTTTTGTTTCTTTTAAGGCTGTGGCTGAAATCAGTTGTAGTTTAGTGTTTCTCTTCAGTAATTCTTGTTAACAACAAGTGTTCATCATTAATGATCAATCAACACTTACTTAATCGCTTAAATATTTCATTACTTCAACTTAAATGGAGTAAGTTCACAGTATTAATAAAGATTAGTTTTTGAACTTAAATGGTTTGATGCAATCGGTTTGCTTAATGGTTTGAGTTACCTTAAAGGTGCTGTATGTAAGATTTTGACTCTTCAAAAGCATAAAAATACCATAATATATGTGCAGATATTTAAGAAACATACAACTAAGTGAACATACTTGTTTAACTGAAAAACAATGCTGAAGTCAAATATTCTGCTTAGAAAATGTTTTCCGTGCCGGAAATCTATCTTTGTTTAGGTAAATTTAACCTGCAGTATGCCAGTTTAGTTAATTATAATTCAGCACCATGGGTTTCCTTGTTGGAAAACAGCGTATTTCATTCATTCATTCATTCAGAAAAGCTCTAAAACCATGCGTCCGTGATCGAAAATGCGACCTCCGATGGACAGACGACAAAATGAGACAGATTCAGTTCCACATGAGGTCATTAATTAGCAAATGATATAAATATTATGAGCGTAAACATTAGGTGAGCAGGTTACATTGTAACTGTGTGTCCTAACAACACACTTCATGACGAGATACGCAGTGATGAGCAATTCGGCTGTTTGTACCAGACGAAACACGACAGAAATTTAAATACAGCCTTTCAGAAGCACAGAATATGCATTCACTCACAAAACGGTAAGGTTTAGAATCTTTTTAATACATGTTAACCCTCTTTAACATCATTAAATGTAGATGCTGAATCACTCATGTGTTTACTTCAAAAGTTCAATTTCAAACGGTTTATTGTATTTTCAAGATCTGAGGTGAATTATCTGCTGCTGCTTTCAGGATATGGCAATAATGCCATGTAAAATGACATTCAAACTCACATTGTTAGCATTTAGCACTGAATAAAGCACATGAGGTTTACCTGAGGTGATCACTGTCAAAGGTTTTTGTTGTTCAGCTGTGAGAAATGAAAGCCGTTTATATTATATCAATATGAGGTGTTGGTTAGAACCAAAAGTCCTTTTAATTAGGAAAATATTCCCTCTATCGCGTGTCGTTGCTTTTATTTAGAACACAGTACAAATCACTTGCTCCTGTACTTAATCTGGCAACCGGCACTTGTTTTTGTTTTGATCCAGGAGTGCAATACCTAGTTCAACCACTGGGTGTCAAACTTACATACTGCACCTTTTTAACTGATTGGGTTTTACAGTGCGTGTTGTTTCAATTATAAGGTTAGAAGTATACTGTGCATGTCTGCAGCCCTCCATGAGCTCAGTTTGACACTTGCAGTAGTGTATACATATCCACACTATGGAGTGTAAAAATGACACTGATGAAGTATTGAAGTTAATGAGATAATTAAGGGATTACTTAAGTGTTAATTAAATATTAATTGTGGACATCTGTTTTACCAAGCCAAATCACTGAAATTATTTGCTGAAAAAATTTTATTTTTTATTTGTGTTTGTTATATTGTTTTGGGGTTTCCTCGTAATTTCTCATGTTAGTTTCTCTTTGCTGTATTAAGTATTATGGCAATACAACAATATGATCATAGTTATTCACATTAAAATAACCATAATCATTTGATTCACTAATTCCCCTAATTATGTAATGATTTTGCAGGTTACATATGCAGTTTAGTGGACAGCATGGTGGCTCAGTGATTAGCATTGTTGCCTCACATAGCAAGAAGGTTGCTGGTTCGAGTCCTGGCTGGGCCAGTTGGCATTTCTGTGTGGAGTTTGCATGTTCTCCCCGTGTTCACAAGGGTTTCCTCCGTGTGCTCTGGGTTCCCATAGTCCAAAGACATGTAGACAAAGACAGTACTGGGTTGCAGCTGGAAGGGCATCTGCTTGGTAAAACATATGCTGGATAAGTTGGCGGTTCATTCTGCTGTGGTGGCCCCTGATAAATAAAGGAACTTAGCTTAAGGAAAATGAATGAATATGCACTGCAGTTTAGATTATAGTGTTGTTGAGATTGTAGAGTTTTGGATTTAGGCTTTCAAACGCATACTTCAAAAAGTTTGAGTAACTTTAGAAACATATACATCAAGAATTAGAATAAGAATCTCAACAATGGTCACATGCTGCAGTGCATGCTGGGAGAACCACACATAATGCATCCATGTCTCAGCATGTACTGTGAGATATGACAAGTCAAGTTATATGAAATTTCTTTTTACATTAAAAATTAAATGTGAACTCTTTCTCACAATATGTCTTCATTTCAAGGAGCAATGCTTGTTTTTATTTTCAGTTTGAAGCTATCGTTAAATAACCATAGATAATTTGTTTCTGTAAATTATTTTAATATCACAAAGAATAGGAATGCAGGCAACAGGGTTGCTCGGGGGTTAGCACTGTTGCCTCACAGCAAGAAGGTCACTGGTTCGAGTCCCAGCTGGGTCAGTTGGCATTTCTGTGTGGAGTTTGCATGTTCTTCATGTGTTTGTGTGGGTTTTCCTCTGCGTGCTCCAGTTTCCCCCACAGTCCAAAGACATGTGGTAAACAGAATTGAATAAACTAAAGTATATGTGTGTGCATATGAGAGTGTATGGGTGTTTCCCAGTGCTGGCTTATGGCTGGAAGGGCATGCGCTGTGTAAAACATATGCTGGATAAGTCAATAGTATCTGGATGCAGCCTTTATGATGCAAGCTGAGATTGCATCACTCAGGGATGCAATGCCAGACACATTGCACTCAATGGAGTTAGTGACGTCACTGTGATGGGTAGGGTTAGGGGTGGGGTTAGGTAAGCGCATTAAAAAGCATTGGATGCAGCTCAGATTGCACTGCACCAGGTCTGCATCCAGACCCCTGTAGGATAAGTTGGCGTTTTATTCCACTGTGGCAACCTCTGATGAATAAAGGGACTAATCTGAAGGAAAAAGAATGAATGAATGAATGAGAATAGGAATGTGCTGTTTTATTAGAAAAAGATCTCACCTTAAATCAAGATCTTTTCACAGCAGTCTGTAGCACGATGGCATATTAGATCAGGTCTATTACGTAGCAGATGTTGTAACGTGTATGCTTACTGTAGGTTGGTTTAATGTTGGGTTAGGTGTATGTTAATAACACACAATGTCATGGGTAATTTATTAAATAATACAAAATAATAGTCTTTTCTAGCAACAACTAATTTTGCATATACATCCCCTACGTAGTGGACCTGATCCACTACATAATCACGCTAGAGGCTGCAGCAAGGATGCACTCCCTTTATTACAGTAGCTGAGTATATTTACAGCACATATAATAACAAAATAAGTATTAATTATATGAATATGAATAAAATTATTAATTATATGAATATGGATATGAATTAATCATTTAATAATCAAAATTAAGGCAAAGTTTCAGTTAATCAAGGTTTGGATCACCGAACACCTATTCCAAGTAAAGCAAACACTCTTCACCACAATAGTGACAAAAAATAAAAACATTACTTTCAATGAAAAAATAAAAATAAAATTTGTTTCTTTTCGGTGATTCCATTTCCATTTGACCACATCAATGTGCTAAACGAATTTGATTCTGGTCTTCAAATATGCTGATATATAAACTTCAGTTTCTGTAAATCAGTTTCAAACTTCAGACTATACAAACACAATCAGAAACACTTTAAAATGTGCAAAAGCTATATATTTTGTTTGGCATACAAGTTATTTTACATGCAGCCTACAAGACGTCACAATAACGCGATTACTGTCATTAAGGCTGAATGAAATATCTATTTTTGTCATACAATATGACAACTATTCCATAAAAACTGTAAGGGTTTACATACTGTATATTTTTATATAAAACCCTCTCCCAAAAATTAAACAACTTGCCTTTGTAATTATAAATAAATACATTATATATTTTTTTTCTATTTACAAAGATAGGCTACAGGTACTGCATCTCTGCTTTAAATGCTGCCATCTGATATTCACCCATCTGTGCCCACTTTATGCATGTAGTGCGGTTGTTGCTAGATCGGATATGGATGCGGCCGGAAGTTAACGAGAATTATTTATATTATTTATTAAATTTCCTATTTATTGTAGTTTATTAACATCTACCCCCACCCCGACCCTAAACCCAACCATTACAGTAATGTAAAAACAGTAGTTGCACAGAGTATTATTTATGTTATCTATTAAATTACCCAATACATTTTATTTTTTAATGCCTACCCGCACCCCAACCCTAAACCCAACCGTCACAGTACTGTAAAAATATTACTTATTGTTATACAGTGTTATAAAAAAATGCTGCTACATTAATGTGCATGTCGTACTTCCGGCTGGCCGCATATTCGATCTAGACTTTACCATGTAGTGCCTACTTTATGCATGTAGCCTTTTTAATAGTGTCCTATATGAACATGTTTTGCATTTATTTTCTCCAGATTTGTTTTTTATTTCTAGAAAATCTTATTTAAATATGACTATTGTATATTGAATATTTTGATATTGTTGCCAGTGGGCAAATATGTTGGATGCATCCTTCATTGTAAAATTTAAATGAACATTTGCCATTCTAACTAAGAACAACATCTTATTCATAAACAATTTTTTTACCATTAATACAGTAGTCAACATTAGAAGTGGATCAACAATAAAGTCCACAATGATTGGTGTTGATCCACTTTAAATGTTGCCTACTATTATTGTGAACAGTGTACATTTGATTCATCAAACCACACCAAATCTCCACATGAAGTCTTTTGTAGCATGTCCTTAAATCACCTGGTTTAATGTCCTGTTAAGGATAATGACTGCTGCTGTCTTACAAGGTAGTACGCAAGCCTGCTTGTTGGCAATATGATAATGTAGTAATCATGGAAAGGATATGCTTTATACTAACAGCTGTCATAACATTATATTTATGTCATCAGTACCAAGTCGTAAAGCATTAAGGCCCATGGTCAGTATGGATGGTTTCAGCTCTGCCATCTGTGCTTGTATGTAGTGCATACTGAATCACTGAAACTTCTGCACTGAATCATATTGTAATGGATTGCATTTGCTTAATCTCCAGACTAACCATTTTTTATGAGCACAAATAAATGAAACATTCCATTTTAACAGTACTCTACATATTTTACAGTAAAAAAATTAACAGTAAGGTTTCTTATATTTTAAATAACTGTAGCTAACCTTTGATTTTGAGAAAGTACTTCGTTTTTTATATATAGCTGTTATTAATTTATTGTATCTACATTAGCAGAGCAAGTTACTCTGTAAAACTGTGTCGTAGCAACACTTTTAATGAAACAAAAATTCCACCAAGTGCAACACAACAGAAACATTCAATTACAGCCATTAAAAAATGCATAATAGTGCACTGCACTCCAACAAAATGGTGAGGTTTAGAATCTAGTCAATATATAATAAACTTTTTTAAATTTACTAAAAGTACATACACTGTCACTGTTCTAATGTTAAATATCTTTTTTTTTTTAATTTTCAAGATCTGACGTAAACGATCTGCTGCTGCTTTCAGTATAGCAATAGATGTCACATAAAATGTATTCAAATTCACATTAGTAGAATTTAACACTGAGTAAAGCACATAATCAGTACCTGAGGTGATCAATGTCATAGTATGCCGTTGTTCAGCCACAAGAAATAAGAGAAAAGTTTTTAAATAAAAAAGGCATGCTCGCTCATGTTGGTGTCATCAGTCTGGCAACTTGCGTTTGCATGGAGTCGTCGGAGGGAGAGCTGGAAAAGTGTTTTGAGCAGCCCTGCAGAGTTTAGTTCCAACCCTGTTTCAACACACTTTACCTGTACTGTAGTTTCAAACAAGCCTGAAGGACTCAATTAGTTTGTGTTTGATCAGGTGTGTTTAATTAGGGGTAAAGCTAAACTCCTGCTGTTTCTGAAATTGCCGCCTATACCCTCTTTCATTCTTCCCTACATTTGTCCACTAATATAGTCCACTAAAAGGAGTGAATGAAACAAGAGAGTGAATTCTAGCACTTTAGAATTGTGTTCTTTTGTTTGTGTTCTTCTGGTTTATAAATCTTTCAGACTCGGTCAAACCATGGCTGCATCCCAAAATCGCTACTACTCAGTAGGTACTGCATTTGAATTTAAATGTACTACTTGACCATTAGAAAAGTACATTCTATACAGTATGATTGTGAGTAGTATGAATTGAACTTGGATATATTACATCCGCCATTTTGTCATTATCACGTGACCTACTCGTGTCAGTTGCCGATTTACTCCCATTCATGAATTATCTTGCGGTGCATTATGGGATAGCGTAGCGTCCATGGGATACACACTTCAGAATCTTGCTGGAATTAGTAGGTCATCCGGGTAATTCTCGCATACTGTTTTTTGAATTCTTTGAATTCGGACATACTACTCGGCTCACGTACTGTTTTTAGCATACTATATAGTATGGAAGTATGCCATTTCGGATGCAGCCATGTGATTTTTCACTTTGTGAGCAGTCTGTTAGTAAAGAAGCAAAAGTATTTTGATGTCTGTCATGTAAATAAATGTTACTTTAATTAAATAATATTTTGAAAATTTCCCTGATAAAATTCCACTCTATGACCGTTATCTTGTGGTCAGACACAGAAATTTATTTGGTGCCCAAACTCACAATGCTTTCTAGTTGTAAAATGTACAAGGGTTGTAGACTCGTTTTTGGAGTGCATTGTGGGATTGATTGAGGGCACTTTAGGATGTCTACTATGGTTTCGGACACCACTGAAAAACGGTGCTCACTCAAATAGTTTATAAAGTCTATTTTGAGTTTGACACTGGAGTGTTAAAGTTTTAAAATACAGCTCTAATTACACCTCTCTATGTCCCTTTTGTCAAGTATATACATATTTAGACTATCTTCACAACACTGGAGCAAACTCGGTTTGGTGGCATAAAAAAGCTCACTCTCTTCAGTTGAAAAGATAGTTAACAAGGCATCTACTCGGTTTGTTAAAATATTTTTGACAGCTGAGATATGATTATATTGCATGTGTGTACTTCACAGTACATTACACTGTGTGTACATATGTGATAAAGAGACTGAAACACTTGTGGAGTATGAGGGCAGAGCTCATTAATATTCAAAACCTTTCTAAATTAGTTCTATGGATAATTCATGTGGTTATAAATGTGTTTTTTTTCTAAATAATTTTTTAACTTACCTATAAGCCACATTCCCACTATGTAGATAACAGATTACAACTTAACACACTGAAACAACACACTCTTTGGCACATTCCTAACTTATTTTTAGGATTTGATTATTTCTTAAGATTTTTTGTAATTCCAGCACCTGTTCTATTTAACAGTTATTTCTGGTTCAAAAACTGGCTCATCAGTTTGTTTATTTGTTTACACAGCACAGGTATTCATTTGTCACAAATCAAAAATTGACTGAATTGGCATTCATGAATTTATTACTAATGTAACTCCACATATATGCATGAAACCTGCACATTCAATTAGTTAACTGTTAAAGCATGTGCATGAAGCATATTGAGAATTTATTTCGGTTTAGAGCACATTATACATACTAAGTACTTATCTTAATGTTTAGCACGCATCCTTTACACTGTTTTGCCCAGAGCGTGGCTAGCAGGCTTATTAGTTCATCATACCTACGGATTTAGAGCTGAATCCAGCCAGATGTTATCCATGGCATCTGCTGAAATGGAGAGTAAATAGAACGGATACTGACCTGTTGACCTGCACAACTGCTAATACATCCAGTCGTGCTAATGGAAAGCAGAGAGACCGTTATATGAACTCTGTGCTCAAAAGCAAATGCTCAAAACTGCAGAATCTCACACCAATGTAAAATATCACAAATCAGTCACCAGAATGACAATTTAATGGTGATTATGGTAATGATTCTCTAAAAAAATACACATCTGCTCAAATATTTGTTAAATATAGTTTTATTGGATACAGAATAACTGTACTCTTGGTCTTAGGGCTGCATACAGACAGTAGAAAAATGTGGTCCAGATTTTATTTTATTTTCCATATGCAATTTGCATTTACTTTTGTGTGTGTGTGTGTGTGTGTGTGTGTGTGTGTGTGTGTGTGTGTGTTTGTGTGTGTGAACACCATATGGAACTTTAGCCTTATTAATCCTTGTTTGGTTCACTTCCAAATGTGGTACCAAATCGGATACAGGTTAAATGTTGTATAATGCAATCTCAGTCTGAACAGTCAAATCAGAATTTAATCGACTTTTATTCATCATTCATCATAATTCTGCACTTACAGGAATCACCTCAAAGACTTTACATTACACTTTTTTGGTCATTTAGTAAATATGAGATAGTGGACGTACAATTAACGGGGTGTTGAAACTGATCTCACAATGAAACGCAACTATTTTGACATATTGTCTGAAAAGTAGCTAGTTTGTACAAATTCATACAGTTTTATTTGGATCAAAATGAACGATTTTGCCCCAAAATCAAACCCCAGACATACCCCTTGATGATGAGCAAATCATACTAAAATGAGATTGTACAAATTAATACTAATTAGCCACAAAAAAGTTATGATTTACATTGGTTGAAAACAATTCTATATCTCTATACAAGTTAGATTTAAAAGGTTGTACCAATTGTTAATATTGTGGAACTTTGCTCTTGCTCTCTTTCTCTTCATCCTCTTATTTGTCTTAATGCCTATAAATGAATTCACTGGTTTCTGTGAAACAGCTGTATCAGCCTGTAACTCACAGCTGGTTACCCAGTAAAGCTAAGCAGGATTGAGCCTGGCCAGTACCTGGATAGGAGGTCTATGTGGGTCAGTTCAGACCATGGGCACTTCATGCTGGCATGTGACATTAGTCACATTAAATATATATAGTGCACAGCATAAATGAGTCCACCGCCTTTTGAAAATGAATTATCAGTGAATATAGACAATACATTTTGGTGAAAGATAATCATATTTGGTAAATAGAAAGATAATGAATTTAAATTCAAATGAGGTATTACAAAATGTCAACAAAATATACTATTATATATTATATATTATTATATATTATATAATTGTTTTATATTTTCCCTAACATTATTTTGGGGTGGGCTACACGGTGGCGCAGTACGTAGTGCTGTCGCCTCACAGCAAGAAGGTCGCTGGTTCGAGCCTCGGCTGGGTCAGTTGGCATTTCTGTGTGGAGTTTGCATGTTCTCTCTGCCTTCGCGTGGGTTTCCTCCGGGTGCTCCAGTTTCCCTTACAGTCCAAAGACATGCGGTACAGGTGAATTGGGTAGGCTAAATTATCTGTAGTGTATGTGTGTGAATGAGTGTGTATGGATGTTTCCCAGAGGGTTGCAGCTGGAAGGGCATCTGCTGCGTAAAACATGTGCTGGATAAGTTGGTGGTTCATTCTGCTGTGGCGACCCCAGATTAATAAAGGGACTAAGCCGAAATAAAAATTTATGAATAAATTATTTTGGGGTGTAGTGTACTATTTTTTGCACCGTGATCTTAAGTTATTTTGTTAGATAAGTTCTAGTTTTGAATTCGGTACTGACTAATCTAATGCATATACATATAACTTTAAACAGCCTCCCATATAAAGTATTAATTTAATAAAAATATCTGTGAGTGGTGTAATAATTCAAGCTTGGCAGTGTGAGCACAAGTCAATTCTATGGTCAGTTTGCTTTGGAATCTTATATTAGATGCTAAATTTTTTTTTATTTAATATAAAAAAAAAATTTAGGAGACGAAAGTACTGATTCAGAGTGAAAATAATTTATGACAATACATTTTTTAATTCAAATAATTTTTTGAGTGTGCTCAGCATATAGAAGTACACCCCTCACAAATCTATCTTTTAAATTCATATTTTTAATAAGCTATACAATGTTATATGTGTGCATGTACATTAGATTAGTCAGTACTGAAGCCAAATTTGGAGCTTATCTAACAAAATAACTTATAATAATTAGTACACCCAAATATATATGTTATAGAAAAATATTAAATATAATTTTTAAAAAAGAGGAAAAACATTTAACAATTTAGTTGAAAGTGTGTAGCTTGTGATTTTTTTGCAATATTTAGCTTGAATTTAATTGTACTATCTTTTAATTTCTAAACATGTTTAGTGACTAAAATATTATTTTGATAAATATATATATATATATATATATATATATATATATGTGTGTGTGTTTGTGTGTGTATGAGTGTTTGTGAGTGTGTGTGTGTGTGTGTGTGTGTGTGTGTGTTAAATATATCAGTTTTGTTTAAATGCATCAAAATACATTGCCTATATTCACTGACAAATGGATAAAAATATTCATTTTCAAATTGGGGTCTACTCAATTTTGCTAAGCACTGTATTCTTCCAAAATATTTAAAGAGTTTTTTTCCTGCACTTTGAGATTTTTAATTGTGTTGCGAATGTTTCCAACATAGGAATAACGGTGCTATAAATAAACAGCGTTAGTAATGACAATACTTTTTAGTAACAAGTGATCAGTTGAATTACTTTTTCCCCCGCTATAATGCCGTTAATGTTACTGACAATAAAATGCTTGATACTATAATAGAGAACACTGAAGCAGTTTTCATGCGAGCAGTGTCTCTCTCAGCCATAGGACCTCTCTTTCTCTGGGATGTGTGTTTGTGTGTTCGGGGCTGGGGTTGGACACATAACCAACCAGTGAGGATTGGTGTGTCTGTAGAAGTGGTGTAACTGAGAATGTGATGATTGGCTAAGATAGAGTACAATTCCATTGTTTGCCAATCAGAGTAGTGTGGGTTTTCACACACAAGCACACGCACAGCCAGTCGCACACACCAATGACCAGGAGCCAGAACAATGGCAAATCTAACAAGTTCAAAGGTAGCTTTTGCAAACTATAAATACAAGCACTACGCACTACTTTCTCTCGTTGAGGTGAAAGGCAAGCATGTTTATGTATCGTGCAACTTATGCCCAGGAAAAAAAAAGTGTCTGTCTGCTTCAGTGACAAGTAATTCTAATCTAATGAAGCACCTTACGTCGTCACATGTCACCGCGAAATTAGTATCTACGCAGGTGATACGCTTATTTCACACGGTCACCATTTTAAAACACGAAAGCAAGGCTGCAGTGGCAAGAAACCCAGAAGTATAGGATCACCACTGTAAACATTGCAACAACATGCTGTGGACTACAAACCTCCAGCTGTTGCTGCGATTTCAAAGTGCAGATATGGTTAAATATCACTTCAAAATCATTCTGTTAAGTTTAATTTAAACAACTAAAAGCATATTAGGCATCGAACAAAATCTCAATCACTTTAAGCATAAAACATTTAAGTGTCCTCCTATGCTTCAGTTTATGGCACCAGGTAAACACAGTGGGAATGCTTCCCTGAGAGATAAAACAATGCAGTCCTCTGTAGCACACCTCGGTGTTGTCTGTAATAGTGTTGTCCTAATTCTGCAATTTAATTTTGAAAACGTCCATTTCCCGCAGTCATGACAAGTGCTGCTGAGTGCATCTATAAACAGCTGATTTGCCATTTTATTCACCAGTGCTCAACAGAAATTACTGTGATTGGCTGCTCTTAACAGAGTGCAAACACAGATACAGAGACACTAGAGCGCTTAAAAGCTGCAAAGATCAGTCGATTGCTCGCCTGTGTTTGCACTTCGTTAACAGCGATGCAGTGAACTGACGACCTTTACGGCCAATCACAGTCATTTCTGTAGAATGATGTGGCAAATCAGCTGTGTTTAAGAATGTGCCCAACAGCGTTTAAATGTTGACATTTTTTTTTCAGTAGCAAAATTCAGTATTGTGACAAGTCTAATATAGTGAGAGAATCAGTTCATTAACTTGAGTTTGATAAATGGCATCTAAAGCGTTTTTGGGAAAGAAAACGTTAGCCAAGTAGTGCCATTTCCTTAACGTAGCTAAAAATGAGGTCTGATATCTCTTTTTATTTTCACTCTCCATTCAGAAAGGACTTTCAGGTCACTCGGAAGGGGGTACAATGATAAATTTGTGTCATTTTCTCTTGGCTGATAATACTGTATATACAGCTAGGTACACAACATTACTGTGTGACAGGTAATACTTCAGGGTTTTTTTCTCACCGCAGCCTCGATTTCACTTTTAAAATGGCGGTCTATAGCATGTGCTCTGCTACCAAAGCAGGAAACGAAGCCATGACGTCAAAGCAAATCAAACTTAATTTTTCTCCACTGCAAACACATTACTCAGACAGATTTAACCAAAATAATATTTAGATATATAGTTTAGAACATGTTGCCGTTGTCTCTCACATTGTCTCTCACAACAGCATTAAAATAGTGTAGATTAGTGTACAGCGTTTTGTATTTATTTTATAATCATTTGACTTTTTTTTAAAGGCAATAGTTACTTTCCTTGATAATTAGTTACTTTTATAGTTATGTAACTCAGTTACTAACTTAGTTACTATTTGTGAGAGTAGCTAGTAACTATAAGTACTTACTATTTAAAGGAAAGTTCTCAACGCTGGTTTCCAACATGAAAATCATATACTATTCTTGAGTTCATGCATAAATCTGGCTGAATCCTAAGGGTTCACTTACTTATTCCCACAGCTGTACAGAGAGAATAGAAAGAGAATAATATAAATGACAATGTCAGCCTGGGAGAATATTATCCATTTCAGATTAATCTTTTCTCGTTGCATGTCCTGTCACTGCTTCAGTTGTAAATGAGTGTGCAGGGTTGTCATGTGAGTTCAGTTTGAGATTAGTTTAAGTCATAACTGGCCTTTCACTGTAATGACTACATGACCCTATCACTCAGTCTGCTTTTGTAAAATTACTTCCAGGAATTTTAGACCCCTCTGTTAAGCTCATCCTTGTTATTGGAATTAGTCTTTTTTTTTCTTCTTCTTCTTTCTTTTTTTCTGGAATATAATACTCTTAATGTTGGATCTCAGTCTTCTCTGAGTCTACCAATCTGCAGGAATTTTTTCATGGATCCAACTGAATATTGAATTGATATTATAATAATACGATGAAAGTGGTTGAAGCTTGGGTAGATTAAATTTGGTGCATTGGATGAAATATAGCAATAGTAACAATTTATATATATTTTTTTATCTGTTTGAAATGAAATATTTATATTTCAAAATGAGATAGCAGACCAGAGCATTGTTTTCATACTTTTCTTTGTCAGACATAAATGCAGTGTATATCTGCCACTCTAATTCAAGTTTGTTAATAAATCAGAAATAGTAATGTCTTTGACACCATCATATCAACCAATCTTCAGCATTTTGACATTATTTTATTTTATTTACTGCAAGACAAATTAATAATCAAGAAAATCTCCATAATCAAGAAAATCTCATTTGATTATATGTTCACATTCATGATAAGTACCTAATCATTGATACTTTTAACGATGTATCATTACTATTCATTCAAACTAATTCAATTCAATTTATGTTCATTTCTATAGTGCTTTTACAATGTAGATTGTGTCAAAGCAGCTTAACATAGAAGTTCTAGTAAATGAAACTGTGTTAGTCCAGTTTTCAGAGTTGAAGTTCAGTTTAGTTTAGTTTAGTTTAGTGTGGTTTAATTTTCACTGCTGAAAATCCAAACACTGAAGAGCAAATCGATCAATGCACAGCTCCACAAATCCCAAACCAAGCAAGCCAGTGGCGAAAGTAGTAAGGAACAAAACTTTACCAATTGATGAAAGTGAAGGAAAAAAACCTGAGAGAACCAGGCTCAGTTGGACACGACTGACAGCTTGTGAGGTCATCATCTGTTGCGTTCACTGAGTACATTTACATGGACACCAATACTCAGATTTTAATATGATTAAGACAATACTCTGATTTAGAGTCTACCATGCAAACAGAGATTTTTGATTACCTTAAAGGACCACGCACACCCGCGTCACGAAATGCTGAGGTTTTATCTTTCCATTCTGCGTACTGTATCAAAATCCATTAAAACAACACTCTTCCACCAGTTCTTACTTCATATTCTCATCTAATACCTGTTTGTCACAGCGCATGAACAATTTGTTGCTGAGAATAAGTGAAACTGCCGAACTGCAGTTAATTAAAAATGAAACACCTAAAATGACATGAAACGTCGGAGGAAACATGTATAGCGTGGTGACGCAATCATGTTAGTCAATCTATGTACCATAAAATGTAAAACAGGATTATAAAAGGAATATAAATAAAATCATATTATTGTCTTATTCAGATTAATGCAAATCATTAGATTTCGATATTAATGTAAATATAGTCACAAGCTCCATTCCTAGAATTTTTTTTTGATGACATAGGTTTAGTAGTAAGCTAATGTAATGTTAATTGCATAATGTAAATCTTAAATTCATGCTAACAGACAAATAATCAAAATAAATATATTAACGCAATTCAGTTCATGTATATAAAATATGAATTGATGTATACTTTAAACTTTAATTATATTGTTCAATTAAAATGTTTTTTTTTTTTTTTGCCAAATAATTTTTTTTCTAGAGTCGTCCACTATAATTTTTGGCACCAGTACTATTTTAAAAGTATAGATTTAGCACCAGTATTGAAATAACCCCAAACGATACCCAACCCTAGTTGGTACCCTCAAATTTAACATGATAACATGTAATATAATACATTAAGGTTATTATGTAAAATGTATGCATGAGTCTTTGCCATATGACAAAATATAACATAAAGTAGTATTTGTTTATTGTAATATTTATCCTTTTAAACATTTCAAAACATATTTCAAACAAATATCTTGAGAACTGTGAAAAATATATTTACAATCAAATCTCTGCTCAAAGGACTACTAAATTTCATCCAAAATTAGTCAATGGCGTAGGCAGCATGCTAATGTTTGGTGACTTTATCATGCTGGGAGATATAAATTGGGATAATCACTTTTTTTTTAATGCCAAATGACACGCACATAAATTGCTTAGTGTGATTTAGATGTCATAAAGTGGGAAGGGACTATATATATATATATATATATATATATATATATATAGTTTTTTTTTTATTTGACTGGAATATGTAATCGTACAGTTTGTATACCAGCTGTCATTTTTACCTCTTTCACAGTTAATGCTGCTAACCTGCATGCTTCAGTTTTTTCCAGCGCGAGATGCACCAAGAACTCAATACTCACATTCATGCGTATGTTTCTCTCAGCTCACAAATGTTTTTTTTTATTCAACACGTTCTTGTGCTGCATCATATAGGTGGAATGCATATAAAATAACCTTAGTATCCATATTTAGCAGACTTAAGCCGAAGTCACACTAGAGTTTGAGCTTGCGAAATTTTGTCGTACGGTGCTGCGAAAAGGGGCGGGATTAAGCAAGATGATTAGACATTTAAAAAGCGAGCGATTGCTCCATGTTTTAATTTTCTGTTCAGAGAGGTCATGTTTTGATCCTGGATTGGTCTCACTCAGTCAAGTGATGCGATTTCGCAGGTCAGAGTTTACCAAGCTTGAACTTTGCACCACAGCAACCTGCGAAACTCCGACGCATGACCCTGCGTTTCCGGTCTGACGCATTCGCGGGCATCTGAATGGAAGTCTATGGAGAGAAAAGCCCAGTGAGACCGCGGCTTTAGTCTAAAGTGAAATTTGCCAAAATTATAGACACATCAATTATCAATTATAGAATATCATCACCATTAATCAACAACAAAAGACACATTTTAAACTCTAAGACTAAAATTAGATTACATAACAATTACAATAACTTTTTGGGTATGTATTTTATACTGATGCATGGTATTTTTAAATAGTTTTTAAGTGTTACAATAGCGGATAGTTTATAAATGTGACCACAGAACTATGATACAAACTGAACTGACAACATTGTGAACTATATAAACACATACACAGCAAAATCTGTACACAGTAAAATTTACTCAGTTCAGAGTGTATTTGGCCCCTCTCTAAATTGAGCAAAAGTTACTTAAAGTTAATGAGACAGTGAAGGGACTAGTTAAGCGATAATTGAGCACTGATGAAGAACACCTGCTGTTAATAAGCAGAAACACAGAAAAGAACCACAAAACTACAACTGACTTCAGTCACAGCCGTAGATGAAATAAGTTGAAATAAAACACATTGAATTGCTCAAAATCTCAGCAGAGGATCATTAAGCAACTCCACAAACAGCAGCTTTACTTATTACCAACCTGTTTGGCCGTATTTCTGTCACAATCTACAAAATTCCATATAGTGATATTAATGAGAATTAACTAATTAAGTAATTTTAATTTTAATTGTTTAACAACAATAAAAAACATCACTTTATGTGTTTTAAGATGTCACCATTGAGGAGAACAGTAGTTGCTTTACTTGGGCTCTTTGATTCGATTTCTAATGTTTGTCTTTTTGCTTGCCAAATAGTGTGTTATGGCAAGCACTGCATAAAGAGACAAAATGTGACTAGGATAATTAATTCTGTGGTGATTTAGTTACTGATCAAACCAGTAAGATTGATTCTGATCTATAAAGTTTGAATGATGTTTTATCATGAAAGAAACACTGTGTATCAAGAGAATGGAACTCAGCAATACTTTTATCAAGTTATAAAAGGCACTAAACATCTGAGACACTCAAAACATGAATCAAAATGATATGATTATGTAACAAAACCCACCTGTGATGAATTGGCTGATTTATGAACAGGCTCCCTGTGAACCTGTTAATAAAACAACATTCCATAGGTATCCAAAACATCATGCACATTCATCCACAAATTACCCAAACTACTTTTTCTATGTGAGAGTTACAGGTATCTTGTTCCTAAAGCTCATCGCACACTGGACACAAAGCTCCACGCAGCACCTTGCCACATCTTTTAAAATTGTAAAGGGTATGCACACTGACACAGTCACTTGCCGTGTGATTGTGCTGCTTAGCATGCAAAACAATACTCCCATTTGTATTGTTTTACCTGATGAAGACCATGTCAGTCGAAACATTGTGAGTGATATTAAACACTTCTTGAGAGCTAAAGTGGCAATTTTCTTTTGATCTTTTGCTTAGCAACACATAGAAACAATGTAAAGATGAGGCACAGCATAGCTCATCCGCTATTTGACTCCTTTTAGGCAGAGACTTTCAGCTCCTTATTTTTAAGGTGATTCCCTATTCAAAAACTCACTCAACCAAATCTTACTTAGCTTCCAAGACTGGAGGTTCATATTGTTGTATGTTCATCATAAGTGAAATCTAAATAACAAAAAACAGAAAAATAAATAAATAAAATAAAATTGACTACTTGTGAAGACACTGTATGACGGGTGCCAAAGCCGCAGCCCTTCATAGTTTAGTTCCAACCCTGCTGCAACAACACATATGCCACGATCACACTAGTGGGGCGGGATTAAACAAGATGATTAGACATTTTAAAAAGCGAGCAATTGGTTCATATTTTACATTTCTGTCTAGAGAGGTCATGTTCTGATTTTCGATTGGTTTCATGCAATCACATGATGCGATTTTACAGGTCAGAGGTTACCAAGCTTGAACTTTGCAATGCAACGAACTGTGAAACTTGTCACACGAGCTTGCGTTTCCAGTCTGACGCATTCTTGTGAATGGAAGTCTATGGGGAGAAAAGTGCAGTGTGACCGTGGCTTTACCTGTAGGTTTCAAACCAGCCAGAAAGACTCAATTAGTTTGATCAGGTGTTTTTAATTAGGGTTGGAACTAAATTGTGCAGAGCTGTGGCCCTCCGAAGCCTGTGCTGTATGGCATGAAAACAACTTATTTCTCTCTTCCCTCTTTTCGTTTTTGTTGTCTTACAGAAATGGACAGTCAGGAGATCTCTGATGCCACCAAATCCTCCACTCCATATCCACTGTTTCTTCCTGTAACTTATCAGGTTTGGGATGCTGACTACTTCTTGTTAAAAGAGTCCGGCCAGGACATCATGCGCAACTCCAGCATGCAAAGCCACACACAGCCATTTGTTGTGCTCAAAGCACAGCGTCTCCCAGTTATTAATGCTAGCTATGGCCAACTCTCTACCAAACGGGAGATCCCCCTGGATCTAGTGCAGTCAGTTCAGTTATTCCGACCTTCACCACCAGTTTTCTCCCTCAACTGGAGAGTCCAATCCTTTGTCTTGACTCGGTGGGTCTATTCATCTTCTCCGAAAGTGCGAGTCCTGTTTTATGTGGCTGGGAGAGACTGGGACAGAGGAGAAAAGGAGAAAGGAACGAAAGACGAGCTGCCGTGTGTGACTGTATACGCCTTCTGGCAGACCCAAGAGGTCCGTGGCTCCTGTGTAATTGGAAATGATCATGGGACCTGCATGGCAGAAGTTGACGCTCCTGCTGGTTGGTTTAACCAAGTTGAAGGCAGTTCCAGTCGGGAAAGACTTGGGCCAACCCAGGGGAATCCTGTGGAGCTGTATTACCAAGCCCGACCCAGTGCTTATGGACCATGCACGGCCAGTGGGGAAGAGAGCAAGCGATGGGATTTGGGTGGGGGGAATGCTGGCCAGCCCCAAACTGAATACATGCCAGTGACCCCCATGCAGAGGATTGGGAGTGTTCGGCTCCTGCAAGTTAAACAGGGGGCCATGCCAGTGTCCGTGCTCAGACTGAGAGAAGCAGTGGTCATCCAGACCTCCTCTAAACCACTTAAAAAGACTGATATAGCCTCATTTTATGTTTATGTCAAGAACTCTGCAAACCTAGACACCTTCTCACTTAGGTAAGTCTCACCTGTAAGGTCAGGCTAAGATCTATGTGTAATGTGTGACAATAGTTGCTTCTCATTGTGTTTACTAGTTTGAGTTCCCTATTTTGACAGTACCCAGAAAATCACTTTATGTATTATTGGAACAGTTTACTTAAAATTACAAATTCTGTCACCATGACTCATGCTCCATTTTTTTCAGACTCATTATAATAGAAGAATTGTTCAAAATTTCTTATTTTTAGAGAGTGTGGGTGTGAGTATATGGTGAGTAAATTTTTATTTTGGCAAACTTTAATATTTCTTTGAAAACATTTGATATTTCCTATTTGGGTTTTGTTTGTTTTGCCTTTTTGTTTTCAATATTCAGTATTTAAATAATTTTATCCCAAGATACATATACAGTCAGGTTCATAAATATGGGGACATTGACACAATTCTAAAATTTTTGGTTCTATACACCAACACAATGCATTTGAAATGAAATAAACAAGGTGTGACTGTGTAGGAATCACAACAGTTTGCATATATGCCTCCCACTTGTTAAGGGTCCAAAAGTAATAGGACAGATAAATTAACTTTTTAATACTTGGTTGCAAATCCTTTGCAGTCTGAAGTCTGGAACGCATAGACATAAAAAAAGCCTGAGTTCCATTTCTGGTGGTGCTCTGCCAGGTCTCTGCAACAGTTCTTGCTTGTTCTTGGGGTGTTTTCCTTCAGTTTTGTCTTCAGCAAGTGAAATGCATACTCAATCGGATTCAGATTAAGGGATTGACATTTTTTCATAATTGAAATTGCATAGCATTTCTTTCTCTTCAAACACTTTTTGGTTGCTTTTGCAGTTTGCTTTGGGTCATTGTCCATCTGCTCTGTGAAGCACCGTCCAATGAGTTCTAAAGCATTTGCTTGAATATGAGCTGATAATATTGCCCGAAACTCTTCAGAATTCATCCTGCTGTCAGCAGTCACATCATCAATAAATACAAGAGAACCAGTTCCATTGGCATCAATACATGCCCACACCATAACACTACCACCACCATGCTTCACTGCTTGGGATTCCTTTCCTTCTCCATACTCTTCCCTCCAGACTAACCAATGGTTTACATCTTGTGGTGAACCCTCAGTATTCACTCTAGTCTTCTCTTAATTGTTGACTTTGACACACATACACCTACCTCCTGGAGGGGGTTCTTGATCTGGCCAAGTGTTGTGAAGGGTTTTTTCGTCACCAAGGAAAGAAATCTTCGGTCATCCACCACCGACCGTTGTTTATATGGTCTTCCGGGTCTTGTGGTGTCGCTAAGCTCACTGGTGCGTTCTTTCTTTTTAAGAATGTTCCAAACAGTTGTTTTGGCCATGCCAATTTTTTTTGCCATCTCTCTGATGGGTTTGTTTTGTTTTTTCAGCCTAATGATGGCTTGAGAGTTGACAGCAACAGATTCCAATATGAAAAGATTGTATAGTTTTGACTATTTCTAGACATGTAATACATTTTCAGTCCAAATTTAGCCTTGGTTTAGTCTAGACATCTATGTTTAGACTTCAGTTAGATCCCTTTTAAACACAAAATTACTTGGTAGTTTTCTGGGAATCAACCATAGAACAAGCTCTATTCTATATAAATGCCCAACCACAGTTGTAATGCCTTATGAAAAACATAGCAATACACTGAAATTTGTTGTTAACAGATTATGCCCTTTTTCTGAAAATATGAAAATACCAGTAATATTTACATTCTTCCTGGAAGCAATGTAGATTATTGGTGTGGATTGGAGAAATGCATGTGATGAAAATAACACTCAGTGATATTCTGAGCATTGGTCTGGGGTCATGAAGTCTGGCAATAATGTCTGCAAAGCTCATTGTGCAGATTTTAGAGCCTAGCTATATATGACTGAAAAAATACAGGCCTGTTTAATCCCTCAGATTATATACAAAGACACGCTGTGAACAAACACATTCTCTTTGCTTCCCTCGCTCTGAATGCTTTGGTTGCTGGTTTCATTGTAATGCTGTACTTTAAAAAGCATGTCTAAATAGGGAGCTGCTGCTTGCCTTGGATAGAGAAGGTGAGCAGCATTTAAGAGCCAAAAAGGGTTTAGACAGAATTAGCCTGTGCTAAAGTGTCAATGACAAATAAGGATGTTCAAATTGATGTTAAAATTAATAAACAAATTGATCTTAAAACATAAAATGTCATTGAAAATGCACATGCAAAGTATGTAATCTGTTTTTATTTTCATCAAGGTTTTAATTCACTTAAACTAAGCTTAAACATTAAAATGTGAAGTGATATATATGTTACCAGCAATGCCTAGGAAATGTATTGACCTTATTCTTTAATGCGAAAGTGTGCTCGTTTTTGCGATTGTTTTAGATCTTCCAATTCAGTTGCCTATGGGGGAAATGACTAGGAATAATAAACGGCAGAAAACAGTCAAACTACTTGCTCTACAAACAAGTGTGTTTATGACTATACAGGAAAAAGTAGAATAATATAATAAGACTATATCAGTTTGCAACATCAAAAATTAAAGTGAATGAGACCGGATGTCTCGAGCCAAAAAGATTCCAATGGCTGCACCTGCTCATACGCAGAGAATAATGTGAATAGAATGCCTGATAATTTTAGGGCAAAGTATGAAATAACAGTTTTTGTAAAGATTTTGCATATTTTTTATGCATTCTATACAATTCCTAGGCATTCAAGAGTTCACACTTGGCTAATGATTGAAAATAAAGCTTATGATATCCTTGAGCCCTGGGCTCCCTCCCATTTGCAGGGCAAGAGGGGAGTTTGAGCTCAGGTAGATTTCGATGAATTTTGTACAAATTTCATACAGAAAATTCTTAAAGATTATCTTTTTTTTATTCTTTTTTTAATTGAACATTTTGATTTTAAACAAGGCCTGAGATCCACCCAAATACAAAACAGTAAAATAATATAAAACAGTAGTACTGTAATAGTAGGTACAAAATCAGGATTATACATATCTGATACAGTCTCTCTTAAATTTTAACAAAATTATATAGTTTTTTTTTTTACTGGCACCGTTTATTTTGGCTGTGGTGTACTCCAAACTAATAATGTCCAGTAGATAGAGCCTTCAGGATAAATCAACAGAAGCAGATGTATCCATTCATATTTTCAGGATTGTTTTTATTTTTTTGCAGCAGTCAGAATGAAGATGATATCTTCAATGACTGGAAAAAAAAACATGCAATGCAGATAATGATTTGGAACATAGTACTATATCTTTTTCCATACTCTTAGTGAACACCAGTACACCATCTTTAGGTGTTTTTGTTGTTGCATAATTTCCATTCATCCTCGAGGCATTGACATCCTTCTTCAATATTAATAAATTTTCTATTCTGATCTCAAGCCTAGGCAAATAATTCATAAAGCATCAATCAGAGGCTGCATTTTTATGATATCATCATGTATACTTCTTACAAAGTATTAACAGTATTTTAAAAAAATACAAGACAACATTTTTGATACAAATTTTTAACCATTTTCATTAACCCTATCACATACAAATTACAAAATACTATTTTGTATTTGAAATACGCATTTGAAATACTTGTATCATAAATACTGCCCATCCCTGTATAAAGAAATGTGGTCATTCAATAAATATTGCACAAAAATGATTTCAAAGTAATATATCAGATATAAAAGAGCTTGTGTTGCAGTGGATTTAATGTAGTAAATCTGAGAAAATTAAGCTTAATGAGACTCAATAGATTTCAGATGCCAGTCGTAGACTTTAAAATAGTGTGTGTCATGATGGAGCAAACACATTTTTAAAAACATTGTTAAAAGCATGGCCCACCTCTAAAGATGCTCTACTTTTGTGATGTATGATTATACATGTGCACTTTTGTCATTTTACATTCACCTTTTGAGTTGTGTCTGTTATTACAGTCTTAAGAGGACAGCTGGACTTGTTGTCCTTGTCTACTCCTCCCCCTAATCTCCTTCATTCTTAACATCCATCTCTGTTGTCTCAGGCTTCCCCTAGTGAAGTCTTTTCCTCTCTGAAGCACATTTTTTCATCTAACCCTGTGTGTGTGAGCTCTTTCTGCTGATATTCTCTTTTTCTGAGCCCTGTTGCTCTTGCCACTTTATCACTGTCGCATTAATTCTCAGTGTTTCCATATAGCCATGCCTTCTTATGTGCATCTTGCATCAGTCACTGCAAATACACTGAAGACAACCAGACCATGAGAGATTTATTTTCTCTTCTCTTCTCTTCTCTTCTCTTCTCTTCTCTTCTCTTCTCTTCTCTTCTCTTC
>CAIGQZ010025690.1:2722887-2765498 GCA_903798205.1 Danio tinwini
TCTCTTCTCTTCTCTTCTCTTCTCTTCTCTTCTCTTCTCTTCTCTTCCCTTCTCTCTTAATCTGTAATCCTAAATAATAGAAAATGCATAGAAACACAATCTGTACACTGCAAAAAAACAAAAAAAACAAAACACTTTTCTTACTTAGTGTTATGATTATCAGCAATCTAGCGGCTGCAGATCGATAACGGACTACAAATTCGCCATTTCATGGACTACAAGTTCCAGTCATGCACCGCTCACATGCACCTGTTCTAGATTCTATTTATACAGCTCACACACACAGACATTGCTGAGTCTTGTGGTTATCTGTAACCACTGTAAAGGGTTTCGAGTTGCCTTGCCTTGCAGTGTTTGATGCTTTGTTTTGTTTATTGATTTTGATGTTAGCCATCTGAACCAGCCTCTTTGCCTGTTTTTCACTTCTCTTTTGGATTGCTTACATGATACTGTTTGCTCCTGTGCTTGACCATTGATTGCCTGACCACTCACTGTCTAAATACCGTATTGTTACACTTAGAGTTTTGGTCATGTTTTTAGTCTAAATATCTTCCAATTTTTAAATCAAGAACTATTTCCTGACAAGTAAATAAATAAGTCAATTTCAAGCTTTTTTTTTTAGTTTATCTAAAGTTAAAGTTTTTTTAAAGTTAATTTTAGTAAGTAAAAGTAGTTTGTTTTTAGATTATTTTGCTTACTGCTTCTGGAAGATTATTTAGCTTGTGTTGTATGTTGTATGTAATTATTTAGTTTAAGCGCAAAGATTTGTTTTAAAACAATTTCTAAATTCAGGTCTTATTTCCAGCAAATGAATAAATGAACAGTAATAACGAAGTGTGTTCAAATAACTGAGTTATTTCCCAATGCACATGCTATGCCCCATATGGTCTAAAACCTGACAGGTGGGCAAATCTACAAATATAAATATGCATATAATAAATAATACTACTACTAATAATAACGTATTATAAAAGCAAAATGTCATAAATAAACTGAAAAAGCCCCCTGAGATGAAGGCATGAAAGCAGTGTTTTTTTATTTATGTAGAAAATAATAATTTTTGTAATATTTCATTCTTTAATTTTTTTTTCATTTGTAAAGATATTTGTGTATTGCTGTACATCCTGTGTGTATTAAGCAATGTTTGAGCGAGGCGCACAACTAACACGCTCTGCGCTGGACTTTAGGCCTTCTCTCAGCTGGTCTATTGTGCAGTCTATTTTAGTTCCTCAAAATAGCAACGCGCCAGCAATGCGCCTTAACACACCTTCTTTTTTAGACCAGAACGCCTATGGGCGCACATATGAGCGCACATGCATTTGCTATTTAAACAGCATGGTGCAAAACGTCAAAACAACACTTGCGTCGCTCCGCATTGCGCCGGGTGTATGATAGGACCCCATTTTTTTCGTCCTTAAAATAGCAAAAGTGGATTCGGACACTGTTAATGCTTTTGCGCCTGCACTTTAGACTTTGCACATTCATTAAAATAGAGCCAAAAAAGTAAGAAGTCTTTTTTGCAGTGTATTCATTAACTACTCTAAAAATTGTTCCAGATGGCCAATAGATACTTTTCATCAACTGAAGCTGTTATCAAATAATGAACAATTGCTCAGTTGCCCTTGAAGCATTGAGCTATTTAACAGATGTGAGCTTTTGTGTGAGATGATGTCATGCTGTGCTATTACACTGCTGGTTTTAAAGTGGCTTAGTGCTGAAAATAGAAAATCAAGCATTGGGTCTAATGGAATTGTTTGAATTGTATTGTAATATCTTCCCCTCAGTTAAACCAGTTAATAGAGTGAAACATTTTTTTAAATTATGTTACATGATTGGTTGCACTGTATTTATAAGCATTTACAATGAATATGGATTTACATGTTTATTTAAGGTATAATTATTACTTACCTAAGAAAGAACAGATAAAATAATATAAATTCATGGCTTATTTTTGGTTTTAGGGGTGGGTTTAGGATTTACACTTAATTATTACCCAGTTACTGTAATTTTACAATAAGTATATTGCATGTACATGTGGAGCTATATTAGACAAAAAATAAAGTCCTACCAAATATTTCTCAGTGAACACATGCAATATAACATATACAGATAACATTAAAACTAGGCTGTCATATGTATTTACAGGGAGTGCAGAATTATTAGGCAAGTTGTATTTTTTAAAGATTAATTTTATTATTGAACAACATCCATGTTCTCAATTAACCCAAAAGACTCATTAATATCAAAGCTGAATATTTTTGGAAGTAGTTTTTAATTTGTTTTTAGTTTTAGCTATTTTAGGAGGATATCTGTGTGTGCAGGTGACTATTACTGTGCATAATTATTAGGCAACTTAACAAAAAACAATACCCATTTCAATTATTTATTTTCACCAGTGAAACCAATATAACATCTCAACATTCACAAATATACATTTCTGACATTCAAAAACAAAACAAAAACAAATCAGTGACCAATATAGCCACCTTTCTTTGCAAGGACACTCAAAAGCCTGCCATCCATGGATTCTGTCAGTGTTTTGATCTGTTCACCATCAACATTGCGTGCAGCAGCAACCACAGCCTCCCAGACACTGTTCAGAGAGGTGTACTGTTTTCCCTCCTTGTAAATCTCACATTTGATGATGGACCACAGGTTCTCTATGGGGTTCCGATCAGGTAAACAAGGAGGCCATGTCATTAGTTTTTCTTCTTTTAGACCCTTTCTTGGAGTACTTGGATGCGTGTGATGGAGCATTGTCCTGGATGAAAACCATGTTTTTCTTGAAGGATGCAGACTTCTTCCTGTACCACTGCTTGAAGAAGGTGTCTTCCAGAAACTGGCAGTAGGACTGGGAGTTCAGCTTGACTCCATCCTCAACCCGAAAAGGCCCCACAAGCTCATCTTTGATGATACCAGCCCAAACCAGTACTCCACCTCCACCTTGCTGGCGTCTGAGTCGGATTGGAGCTCCCTGCCCTTTTCCGATACAGCCACGGGCCCATCCATCTGGCCCATCAAGACTCACTCTCATTTCATCCATCCATAAAACCTTAGAAAAGTCAGTCTTGAGATATTTCTTGGCCCAGTCTTGACGTTTCAGCTTGTGTGTCTTGTTCAGTGGAAGTCGTTTTTTAGCCTTTCTTACCATGGCCATGTCTCTGAGTATTGCACACCTTGTGCTTTTGGGCACTCCAGTGATGTTGCAGCTCTGAAATATGGCAAAACTGGTGGCAAGTGGCATCTTGGCAGCTGCACGCTTGACTTTTTTCAGTTCATGGGCAGTTATTTTGCAACTTGGTTTTTCCACACGCTTTTTGCGACCCTGTTGACTATTTTGAATGAAATGCTTGATTGTTCGATGATCACGCTTCAGAAGCTTGGCAATTTTAAGAGTGTTGCATCCCTCTGCAAGATATCTCACTATTTTTGACTTTTCGGAGCCTGTCAGGTCCTTCTCTTGATCCATTTTGCCAAAGGAAAGGAAGTTGCCTAATAATTTTGCACACCTGATATAGGGTGTTGATGTCATTAGACCACACCCCTTCTCATTACAGAGATGCACATCACCTAATATGCTTAATTGGTAGTATGCTTTCGAGCCTATACAGCTTGGAGTAAGACAACATGCATAAAGAGGATGATTAATATGCACTCACACTTTATTAGGTACACCTTACTAGTACAGGTTTGGACCCCCTTTGGCTTCAGAACTGCCTTAATCCTAGGCATAGATTCAGCAAGGTACTGGAAATATTCCTTAGAGATTTTGGTCCATATTGATATGATAGCATAAAGCGTTTGCTGCAGATTTGTCTGCTGCACATCAAAGATGCAAATCTCTGGTTCCACCACATCCCAAGTGTGCTCTACTGGATTGAGGTCTGGTGACTGTGGAGGCCATTTAAGTACAGTGAACTCATTGTCATGTTCAAGAAATCAGTCTGAGAGGATTTGCGCTTTATGACATGGCACGTTATACTGCTAGAAGTAGCCATCAGAAGGCATCAACAAGGCATTTGCGGCCACAGAACTGCCGCTCACTGGATCTTTTTCGGACCATTCTCTAAACCCTAAAGATGGTTGTGTGTTAAAATCCCAGTGGATCAGCAGTTTCTTAAATTTTCAGCACAGCCTGTGTGGCACCAATAACCATGCCACCTTTAAACTAATTTAAACTAACTAAAATAATTTCCTCATTCTGATGTTCGGTTTAAACTGCAGCAGATTGTCTTGACCATGTCTACATGCATAATTGCATTGAGTTTCTGCCATGTGATGATTGGCTTATTAGAAATGCGTTAACGAGCAGGTAAACACCTAACCTAATAAAATGGCCGGAGAGTGTTGCATAATACACTTAAGAGTTAAAGGAATGCACCTTCATTAATGTTTCTTGACACTTCATTTTTTTCATTTCACCCGTTAGTTTAATGTGAAGTGAATAGTTTTTCATTTAAAATTATTGCTTTAATTTAAAACTTTTGTAATAAGTATTTTTGTGTTGACTAACACACTCATGTACATGAAAAGTATTATTCAATAAAGCATTTATAGTTACTATAATGTTCTGTTATGGAACTCTATGGGCATGTAGGCTGAAAAAAAAAACATTATCCAATGTGCTTCTAAGTAAATAGCACAGCTGATTGGCTGATGTCCCCTCAGTAGCTAATAAGCTTCCTCTACATTGAAGTAATTCATTGTTGTTTACATTAGAAATCTGCAATGCATTTTTTGGATACCCTTTTCCACCCCAGCTCCACCCGTGTATAGGGTTACAAACATGTTATGTTTGTAGCAGCAGTGTGTTGTATTCTCAGATATCATGTGAATAAACTGTTCATTGCAAGTATTGGTACACATGGTACACATTGGTACCAAACACATTAACATTGCCATATACATACAATTTGCCATAATGTATCTCTTTTAGAGTTGTCATGACAAAAATATATTTTGAATATTCTAAACAGCAACTTTATCATGGAAAATGCACTATGTATTATATTTACTGATGAAATAAAGTTTCAGTAGAAATAACTTTGTGAAATGACATAAAGATGTACTTGTGTCTTTAAAAGTCCTACTTTATGTCAAATGTGAAATGTGTCTAATTAACTGAAGATAATTTAAACTCAAACTCTTCTGCTTACACATTTATTTATAATTAATTAAGTTTCTTTAAATAGCACATTCTATATTCACGCTTAGGTATATCTTGTGAGGTATATATTTCTCATGCTTTATAACACGTAACATGTACAGCCATCAAATTAATATTATGTTGCTAAAATCAGTAGCAAAATCCGATTATAAATCATACAGGGATCAATCATTGAGAACGCTTTACCCAAACAAGGATTGTGAAAAATAGCTACTACTTCTCACATATAAATCTGTCATGAGGCCCGTTTGAAATCACCATGATACATTTTAACTGTAGGCACACTCATACATTACAGGAAGTGACACGATTCACGTATGCATTATAGTCGGCCATAAATTAGGAGTTTGTGAGGCAGGACGACAAACTGCTGAGTGATTTTTTTTTTTTATGATTTAGATTAATCTTTTCAGAAGTCACTGAACACATAGTCAGAATACTTAGAAATGAAATGCGTTTAATAGGTTTCCAATATCCTATATCCTCTGAAAAGTATGTTTTAATACAGTAAAGTACACAGCACATCTATTTTTGCCTCCAATGTCAAAGTTACCACTTTTTGGCATCCTTTCCTAAGAGTACCTAAACCACAATACATTACCAAACAAATGGAGCAATACTCTTCTAAACACTGTTGACTAAAAGAGAATCATCACAAAACATGTGCATTAAGTTAATACTAGAACTATTGAGGCGATCAGTTTTATTTTTTTTTCAATTTAATAACATTGTTGAAATAAAACACACATCTACAATTCCCTGAATTTTACTAGATATGTGTATTATTTTTTAACATAGTTATTTTATTAAAATTACAAAACACAAAAGAGTTTTATTATTTTTACCTAGAACTACCATAGCTGTCAAAATTACCACATGCATTTTAGATGTCTGCTACTTTGCCCTGTAACTTTAAATATGTGTGCCGCTGTTGCTTAGCAACTTCCTGTCTTTCAAAACAGCATATTCAGGGCCAGGAAAAAGCCTTCTCCCTTGCTTGGAAAAAGTGAAAATAAAAATAAGTTGCGGACATTCGCGGGTGGTTTAACCAGGGCTTAATTTGTGCTGGCACCTCTGAATTCTGATCTGGCACCTCATTTTACCGATCCCCCTCATAGCTCTCCTTCCCTGTCCGCTGTTCACTTTCACTTTCTTCCACGACTCGTCAACTCTCTTCACTTTCGTCCTTTTTTTCCACCATCCACCGCCCCGCTCTCCATTTTCGTGTGCGACACCTCTCCATCCTCGGGTAACATGCCGGATTCATTACCCTGATCTGTTTCGGGACCTCACAATTCACAAATTAAGCACTGGGTCTAATGTAGCCTAACTATAACTATAGGCTGTATAACCAAAAATATCGTATTTTTAGGGTTATGGCACAACAATATGATGTGTTATATGAAAAGGGTCAGAATAAATGCTATGGTAATTATAGTAGTTATAGAATTCTGGTAGTTCTAGTGTTAAAGGCCACTTATTTTATCTCGTTTACAAGATGTAAGAAAAGCCTTCTGTATCTCCATAATGTGTCTGTAAAGTTGCAGCTAAAAATAGCCATGAGATAATTTATTATAGCCACCAGAATCTGTTGGTGTCTAAGTACAGTGTAGCTCAGAGGTTCTCAAACTATTTTTTTCATCAAGTACCACCCCAGAAAAAAAAGGTCTCTCCAAATACCACCATAAGCAGCATTGAAATACTGTAGTGTAGTAGGCCCAGTAAAGAAGCTACAGCTCTGCACAGTTCAAAAACATGGCAGATTAATTCCTATTATTAAGAACATTATTGTCAGCCACTTTAAACATTATAAATAGTCTAAACATTAACACTGTACTGTGCTTATATGTAAAAAAACAAACCAAAAACATCAACATTTTAACAAAAATGTGCTTTTAAAAGTTAAAAATAGTAGGTTACTGTTCTTAAAAAGAAAAAAAAAACTACCACTAGTGCAGGGATGGGCAAACTCGGTCCTGGAGGGCCGGTGTCCTGCACAGTTTAGCTCCAACTCTGATCAAACACACCTGCTAATAGATAATTAGTGATCTTGGAGGCACTGGTTAGCATGTTCGGGTGTGTTTGATTAGAGTTAGAGCTAAACTATGCAGGACACCGGCCCTCTAGGACCGAGTTTGCCCACCCCTGCACTAGTGGTACATGTACCACAGTTTGAGAACCACTAGTGTAGCTGTTTTTGTAGCCTGTGGCTTTTTAATGCAAATAAGCTGCTTTTCCCCATCCACCGCTCTCACCTGCATTTCTGTTTTCTACTACAGATCATCAGATAAATTTACATCAGATAAACAGCAGTCAGTAATAGAGACAGACAGGGATGGGGAAAGCAGCTTTCGTTTATTATTGATGTATGTATCTATATATATATATATATATTCACATCTTCTGAACATGTCCAAAGTAAATTAATAAAAATGTTCCATGCATAAATATTAAACTATCACACTGTCAATGCAATAATGCATTGTTAGTAGTTAATATTCCAACCCTAAAGCATGTTTCAGAGCTGTCACAGAAAGTCCTTGTCTCAAATGTGATGCCAGAAAGATCAAGATACTGTATTAATTAGATTGTCTATTAATTAGAGGGATATATAGGTAGGGCCAGATGGAATCTGCTGACTTTTTTTGCTATTTCTGCAGAGAATTTTGGTAAAAATCTGTGGATTTCTGCTGAATTATTTTAGGAGTATCATAACTAAAACCTTAAAATGTGAAATAAAAAAAATTTCTTTTTAACTTTTATTTAATGTTTAAAATGCAAATCTAATTAGATTAACAGTAAATAGTCAACTGTAAGTAAATAAACAGAATTAATGATGCGCTAAAAATCTGCGGAAATCTGTGGAAAATCTGCAGAATTCTGCGCGCGCAGATTCCGTGTGGGCCTAGATATAGGTAAGAACCAAAATAGTAAATTAGTAATTTTATCAAAAATGCATATAAAATTAGACCCCAAATGGCATTATTTTGTGAGAATAATCCCATGTTCATTCCACTGTTCCATAGAATTGCCACTTGGTGAGTGTTCATTTTGTTTTCTCATTTTGTTTTCTTCACTACTTGGTCATTTAATATTCTCAGTATGGTTCTCTGGCATTTTCTGTATGTGTTTGAGCATGTGCATGACATTTCGAAGCCTACATTCATTATGTGAAATGTCAGTGATGTTTGACAGATAATTGAAAAAGGGCTTGCAAATAGACTTGTGATGTCAGACGTCGAGCTCGCTGTAGTGTCCACTCTTCTGAATTACTGTGATCTTCTCCATAGTGACAGACAGAAGATGATTTAGGATGGATGTTCATTAAGTCATTTGGTATCCATATAGGTCAAATTAATTAATTTGGTGCTAAATGTTGAGCGGATGTTTCCGGGGATTGACAGTGTCAGAGAAGGATAAGTGAGAACTTAACATACTTTGAAGGGTCATCTTGCATTAATTTCTGAGTAGCAACAGTAACAGCCACTTTTGTGCATATGTCCCCTGAAACAAACAATCATATTTATATAATGATTTGTGTATATCGTTATAAAATGAATGGGGACAACATGATGGCACAGTGGTTAACATTGTCGTCTCACAACAAAAAGGTCGCTGGTTTGAGTCCGAGGCTGGATCAGTTGGCATTTCTGTGTGGAGTTTGCATGTTCTTGGCGTGGGTGCTCCGGTTTTACCCACAGTCCAAAGTACTGGGTTGCAGCTGGAAGAGTTGGCGGTTCATTCCGCTGTGATGACCTCTGATAAATCTGAGACTAAGCCGAATTGAATGAATTATAAAACGAATATAACCTGGCCACCTGGTCAGCTGTTTATTAATGCAAATATCTAATCACATGACAGCAATTCATCAGATTTATGCATGTAAACATATTTCAACCCCTTGTCATACTCCCACAGGTGAGATGTTTTTCAGTACTTTAAATATTTCTAAACCTGGAGCTTAACTTGACAAACTACAAACTATATGCAATATATATATATATATATAAACAAGAGCCTTTCTTCAGAACTAAGAAGAAAGATGATTCAAGTGATTTTAAATATGGCACAGTTGTTGGTGCCAGACAAAGTTTGGTCAGAGTATTTCAGAAACTGCTGATCTACTGAGATGCTACACTGGGTGTCAATCCTGTCAGATAAGAACAGCAAGCTGAGGCTACAGCTGGCATGGGCTTAACAAAATTGGACAACTAAAAAAGTTTTTCTCAATGGTTGTCACACTCATCCACTGCATAAAACACAGCATCCTAACATAGGCTCATTCTAAAAACGAAGCCCTATATACATTTCTGAAGATCGCAAATTATGTAGCCAGAAGTACGTCTTTAAAACAAACTCTACGGGCCGGTATGACGTTGTTCCATTTTGAGCTAACCAGCTGACTGCTTGCCTCTGTATAGACGGCTTTCCCGCTGTTACCAGTTTGTCCAGTTAGCTTACCATATATGTCTGTGTACTTGAGATGCTGTGAGGAGTTGACGACGACGAAGGGGTACAAGTCCAGTAAAAAATAGTTCCAGAAATCTGGTAGGACAAAAACAGAAACCAAAAAATAAAACAGACAAGTAAATAAGAATGTGGTAAAATCTGAAAACATAGTAAAATTATGTGAGGGCTTTTCTTTTTCTGGATTGATTTTTAAAACTGTTAGTTGGGTTTAGGGAAGTGGGTTGTCAGGTCAATCAGTGCTTTTTAAAACACTATTGGTTGGGTTTAGGGAAGAGTGGGTCAGTTGATCGGTCAGTCAGTCAGTCAGTCAGTGAGTCAAAAGCGGCCTCTGGTGGATTCGGGCGAGAACAGCAGGCAAAAATGGGCACTCGCAAGAGAAATTGGAGATCTGAAAAAGCGTACACAGTGCCCTCTGGTGGATTGCGAAAACAAAAATGCAAAGAAATGTACCTCCTGGGATGTATTTCCCAATCTCAGATTTTCAGAATGAGCCTGGGTTGCATATTTCATAGTAATTGGCGGATCATTCCACTGAGGTGACCCCTGATGAATTGGGGACTAAGCTGAAAGATGGTGGGATGTGGATGAGGGTTGTCACACTCCTCACACACAAAATAAAGGATCTGTCTAAGGAGATACTATATCAATCAGTTATTTTGGGGAAAAAAGTCTGATCCTATAATCAGATTCTGATTTCTGATCCTTGGGACCACCAGATATCCATAACATGCATCAATGCAAACAGTTTCAAAATAGAACTTGAATAGTATAGCATATTTTTTTTATTCAAATTGAAGAAACCATTATGAAATAATGTTGTATTCAGAATCTTATTGACTGCCTTGGTGCATACTAGTGAAAACACAGTCAGAAACTTGGTGAAATGATGGCAAATGACAAATAAATGTGACAGATTAAGATCTTTCTGTATAAAAGGGAGGGCCAAATGCATCTGTACAGTCCTAAAATCTTATCTGTCAGTTCCAAGATTAGTGTTTCCATGAGCCCTTCACTTGAATCTGCGATTACATCTTACAAGAAGAGAGTACAGATGGTCTTACACACATACACACACAGACACAAATTTAAATACTAAAAAGATCACAATTTCTGAAACAGCCCACACATAACCTTAACCTTGTAAGACATGCACAAAACAAACACAATCTTTCTGTTTCGATTATTAAAATCAACATAATGCAATCTTTTCTGTGCTGATATGTTTGCAAACATGATTATGTGGGTATGTTCCATTGCCCCTTAACAAATCTGGCCCATGATTACCAAGCAAGCAGGCAGCTAAGGTCTTACTATACAGCTCCTGTGAGACTAATACCCTGCCCTATGGCATTTTATAACCACAATATTTATGTCAGACACTCTGGGAGCAAAAAGACCCTTCAGCGATAAATGAAAACACAAATATGATATCGGATGTTACAAAACATTTAGAGGGTCCTGAAATCTGGAAAGTGCATTCATATTTTTAGCAGTCTTTTATCATTACGCTTATATTGATATCCTCTATGCCCCATCCAGATGGCTGCATTGGTCCTCGGGAAGCTTTTAAATTCTGTTCTTAGAGCTCTAATGGTCCTTTGGGCTAAACAGGATTTGACACTATTGAGCTGCTGGATCTCCTCTTTTCTGTTGGTACATAATGCTGTGGTTGTATGATCAATTATATTGATATATTATTCTGATTATAGTGTGATATGGGGTCAGTGTGACAGTTTGTAAAGGTTTATGAGAGACAGGAACTCTGTCTGCAGTCATTAAAACCATAAAGGAACTTTTGAGAGCTTCTATGGTTGAAACATTTGGAGAGTCCAATATACTGTATGGTCAAAGAGTCGAATTTTAGTTATTCGTTTCTTTGGGTGAGCTTCTAAATAATGAATTAAAGGCTATTTGGTTTTGTGTACCCGACTGTGAGTAGGTTAGGGTTGTTGGGACCGTCCATGCTTGGCTAACAGGGTCTGATGTGGATGTCATTGATTTCCTGTCCTCTGTAAAGGAACGGAGGCTAACATCCTTTTCTTTACCCCTGTTTTGGAAACCACACTGTCAGCCTCAGCTTTACACTCTTTGAGCAAACCATCCTTCGCCTTATCTCACCCTGCCATACACATGCAGCCACACTTGCAAACCTGCTATGTATAGAGCATGGCTCTATGAGGTAGAAACCAGTAGAAAATGAAAAATAATAACAGGATCTATGCAATGCCTTTTAGAAAATATACATGCTATGGATGTGCTGAGCTACATGTAAAAAAAGAAACTAAAATGTGTAATACACTCACTTTATTAGGTACACCTTACTAGTACCGAGTTGGACCCCCTTTTGCCTTCAGAACTGCCTTAATCTTTCATGCTTTAGATTCAACAAGGTACTGGACATATTCCTCAGAGATTTTGGTTCATATTGATATTATACATTCACACAGTTGCTGCAGATTTGTCGGCTGCACATTCATGATGCAAATCTCCCATTCCACCACATCCAAATGGTGCTCTATTGGATTGAGACTGGTGACTGTGGAGGCCATTTGAGTACAGTGAACTCATTGTCATGTTCAAGAAACCAGTCTGAGATGATTCGCTCTTTATGACATGGCACGTTATCCTGCTGGAAGTAGCCATCAGATGATGGGTACACTGTGGTCATAATGGGATGGACATGGTCAGCAACAATGCTCAGTTAGGCTGTGGCATTGACACAATGCTCAGTTGGTACTAATGTGCCCAAAGTGTGCCAAGAAAATATCCGCCACACCACCAACAGCCTGAACCGTTGATACAAGGCAGAATGCTCCATGCTTTCATGTTGTTGATGCCAAATTCTGACCCCACCATCTAAATATGTCAGCAAAAATCGAGACTCATCAGACCAGGCCACAGTTTGTCCAATCTTGGTGAGCCTGTGTGAATTGTAGCCTCATTTTACTGTCCTTAGCTGACAGGAGTGGCACCCGGTGTAGTCTTCTGTTGCTGTCCTCAATTGTAGCGAGTGGCTATTTGAGTTACTGTTGCCTTTCTATCAGCTCGAACCAGTCTGGCCATTCTCCTCTGACCTCTGGCATCAACAAGGCATTTGCACGTACAGAACTGCTGCTCACTGAATTTTTTCTCTTTTTCTGATCATTCTCTGTAAACCCTAGAGATGGTTGTGTGTAAAAAAATCCCAGTGGATCAGCAGTTTCTGAAAAACTCAGACCAGCCCACATTCAAAGACACTTAAATCATCTTTCTTCCTCATTCTGATGCTCGGTTTGAACTGCAGCAGATCGTCTTGACCACGTCTGCATGCCTAAATGCATTGAGTTGCTGCCATGTCATTGGCTGATTAGAAATTTGCGTTAATGAGCAGTTGGACGTGTACCTAATAAAGTGGCCGGTGAGTGTTTATTATATGTATCTAATACATTTTAGGCATAATTGTAAAATCATCTTTTCTCGAATAATTTCATCATTCACACTCGCTGATAGATATTTGTAGCTACTGTAGTACACCCTTTGAAAGACCTTTTAGCACAATTGGCAATGAAGTCAGCAAGCAGTTTGGATTGATGAAATATGACCAAGCAAGCAAGCCATGCTAGCAAAGAAATTGTTACAGTAACCAGCGATCTAGCTACTGCAGATCGCTGAAGAACTATAAATCTGCCACCAAATGGACTACAAATACTGTCATGCACCTCACACACACCTGTTCCAGTTTTCCCTGATTACACACACACACAGTCACACAGCTTGTCATCACTGATTTCCATGACTATAAATACACTTCTCACTCACACTACTGTAGTTGCTGAGTGTTGTTGTACCTGTAGCATTACGAATCATTTCTCCTTGCCTTGCCAAGTTTGGAATTAATGCTTTGTTTGTTGTTTTTTGATGATAGCTGCCTGTATTGATCTCTTGCCTGGTTTTGACTACTCTTTCGAATTACCTTTTTGATTCAGTTTGCTCCTGTGATCGACCCTTGCCTGCCTGACCATTCGTTGTGTAATAAAGACTCTGCAATTGGATCGTCACCTCCATTGTCAGCATCTGTATGTTACAGAAATAAGATGGCAATCAATTAACTAGACTCTGTTTTAAATGGTTTCCTGATTGTTCTTGATGCTTGATAAAACAATAGCAAATCAAAAGTCTTGGTAATACTGTTGAATTTCTTTTTTATTCGTTTACATTGTTAAAATGGCTGATTTATTTTATGCAACTGCAAAACATGACTTTTCACTTTCAGATCTGAATGCTTTCTTTTGCCTTTTCTTGTATCACATATATATTTTGTCCTTCAATATCACACAGCTCTAATAGGCAGGAATAATGCAAAATGGACTACTTGTGAAACATCAGGCCGAATTATGTTGATAATGAGCCCCATTGCACGGATAAGAGTGTGATTCATAACTTAATAGTTATTTAGCTGCTCTGTAATTGCAATGTCATAACCAGTATGCCAGTCATACTTCAGGTCAAGCTCATCTTCATAATTAAGTATTACATTGTAAAAAATGCTGGATTCCACACAATTCCTTCATGTTGTCCTAACAAAAATTGATTGAGTTACTTAATTGCTTTTACAAATTTAAGTAGGGGGCAGCACAGTGGTGCACTGTGCACAATCGCCTCACAGCAAGAAGGTCGCTGGTTCGAGCCCCGGCTGGGTCAGTTGGAATTTCTGTGCGGAGTTTGCATGTTCTCCACTTGTTCACGTGGGTTTCCTCCGGGTGCTACGGTTTCCCCCACAGTCCAAAGATGTGGTATAGGTGAATTGAATAAGCTAAATTGGCCATAGTGTATGTGAGTGTGTGATTGAGTGTGATTGAGTGTGTGGGTGTTTCCCAGTGTTGGGTTGCGGCTGGAAGGGCTCCCGCTTTGTAAAACATGTACTGGATAAGTTGGCGGTTTTTTCCGCGGTGGCGACCCCTGAATAATAAAGGGACTAAACCAAAAAAAAATTAATGAATGAATTTAAGTAGATTCAACATAAAAATTAAGTTGTCCCCAAAAAAACACAAGAATTGTGTTGATTTAGCTTATTTTAAATAAGTAGGCAAGGCAAGGCAAAGCAAACTTTATTTATAGAGCACAATTTTACACAACCGTAGTTGATCCAAAGTGCTTCACAATAAAATAAAATAAAATAAAATAAAAACTGGTATTAAAAATATAAGAAAAAGAAAAAAAAAATATATATATATATACTGTAAGTAATACTAAAATACAGATGAGAAATAACATGCATGCATCACTCAAAGGCAAGAGAGTAAAAAAAAGTCTTTAAATTAGATTTAAAAGCATCCAATGAAGGAGAAATCCTGATGTTAAGAGGGAGATTGTTCCAGAGCCTTGGGGCCGCAACACAGAAAGCTTGATCACCCTTTGTTTTGCAGCGAGACCGAGGGACAGACAGAAGAAACTGGTCATGGGATCTTAATGGTCTACAAGCTGTATATGTCCTAATAAGTTCACTGACATAGGCCGGGGCAGAATTGTTCAATGCTTTAAGTGAATAGAAGGATTTTAAAATCAACTCTAAATTTGATAGGAAGCCAGTGCAATAAGGCAAGGACAGGAGAGATATGATCTCCTTTCAAAGTAGTTTGAACAAGCAGCAAAACTAATATTTTGAATGTAGTTTAATTTTCTGCTTTGTCTCTTTTTTTCAGTATCTTTTGTTTATTAGTTAAACAGTTTTTTTTAGTTTAACAGTTAAAGGGATTTCTAAAGACAAATAATGGATATTCCTTACATTTTTTCTTTCTCTCATAACAGAGCCATGGTAAAAAAGGGTGTGTCCTTCCAAACAGCCACACCTAGCAACACATTGCTATGGGATATCACCCTAGACACAGGCCCAGATGGAAGCGTTGGAGTGATCTGCCAGAGAAAGTCAACTGCTAACGTAAAAAGGTGAGTGCGGCTGTTAAGGAAAATTTAATTAATTACTTTTAATCACATAATTAGATGGTGATTAACCAACTCTTCCTGGCGCCTCTGATTAGACATTCCTGGAAATATCGTCCATTTAAACTGTGAGCTTATATGCTAAAGCAGATTGGTCAAAGTAGATTCCTGTGATTATTCTCATAATTAGTTATTAGTTATTTTAAATAATAAAACAGATACGGTATCTGTTAAATTAAAGAGCTTTCTCTGATTTAATGCTTTCAGTTTCAAGCGAATTAATCACAGAACCACCTCACTCACATGTACAGTTGAGTCAGAATTATTAAACCCCCTGAATAATTAGCCCCCCTGTTTATTTCTCCCCAATTTCTGTTTAACCGAGAGATTATTTTAACACATTTCTAATCATAATAGTTTTAATAACTCATTTACAATAATTTATCTTTGCCCTGATGACAGTAAATAATATTTGATTAGATATTTTTCAAGACACTTCTATACAGCTTAAAGTGACATATAAAGGCTTAACTAGGTTAATTAGGTTAACTAGGCAGATTAGGGTAATTAGGCAAGTTATTGTATAACGATGATTTGTTCTGTAGACTATCAAAAAATATATAGCTTAAAATAAATAGCTGAAATAAAACAAATAAGACTTTCTCCAGAAGAAAAAATTTTATCAGACATACTGTGAACATGGCGGTTCATTCCTCTGTGGTGACCCCAGATTAATAAAGGGACTAAGCCGACAAGAAAATGAATGAATAAATACTGTAAACATTTCCTTGCTCTGTTAAACATCATTTGGCAAATATTTAAAAAATGTAAAAAATTCAGGGTGGGCTAATAATTCTGATTTCAACTGTGTTTTCCCATAAGTTATAGAAAACTTAAAAAAACGCAGGGATCCACAAAATACATTCTTGTTGTCCCAATACAAATCGATTAAGTTGTGTGTGTGCGTGTGCGTGTGTGTGTGTGTGTGTGTGTGTGTGTGTGTGTGTGTTTTTCCTATGCATGAATTAGATAGCAGCAAAACGGTCAGGGTTGAACAGTGGTGCGTGTCTGAATCCTATTAGTGAATAGTCTGACCTGAAGTCTCCTCACTTTTTAAGGTTGACGTCTTCAACAATTCTTCGAAATGTCAGATCATGTGGCATTTCTTGTCTTAAGAAAAAAGGTATTTAATCATAAGTTAGAGTCTTGACAGAAGATTTTAAAACAATCTAAATGGTATATGTGGCAATTTATTTTGTGATTTTACTGAAAATCATGATAAATGAAGAAAGAACGGGTGCACTTTAGAACTCTGCATAAATCAATGCTCTATAACTCGGTCCACACTGGATTAGAATGAAAGATAACAGCTAGATTCAAAGTGACCTCGGGTAACTCACTATAATCGCTGTTATCAGCAAACATGATCATATAATCAAGATTTTTCAGACTTTTAAGTCTAATCCAGTAGTGTTGGGATGCTGATGTTGTGAGTTCAGTGACAAAAATGAAAAGCTGGGTGCAACAAAGTCCTTAAATTTTATATTATTTTTAATATTACCAACCCCATTTCTCTTACTCTGAACTAGTATGACTGACTTTCTTCTGGAAAGCATTTTCTTTTCATATAAAAAACTAAACAAAGTTAAAATATTTCTTCTGTCACTTTTTATGTTTTTTAATTTTCTATTATTTTATATAATTTCATTTACTTAGCTACACAAGTTAAATGTTTTCTTTCATGTTCTTTATTCAACCCAATTAAAAGGGAAATATAATTTGTAAGATTTAATTTGTACAAAAAAATATTATTATTATTATTGTTGTTTTTTAAATGGGACATGAGCAAATCAAACCGACACAAATAAATGAGGCTGTACAATTCAATTCGACAAAGTGTAACATACTTAAAAATAAGCACAAGTGCATTTATTACAATAACAAATGTAAATCTCTATTGTGAGAGAATGTCACTTCGCTGTCATATTGGGTTTTTTTCTCTTACAGTGATAAGGATTAGGAGGGTTTGTTAGTCTAAATATGTTTCTAATTCACAAATCATTACTCGGAACTAATCCATAATATACACAAATCCCTTACAGCAAACTAATGTTAACACATTATGATTGATTCATATAAAGGCGTTTGTACTCCAGGGACCACTTTGAGTTTTAAGGAGGAGAAAGTGATTTCTAAATAAAGGATAACTTAAATCTTTCTCAAATATAGCAGCTGAGGAAAAGAGTTATTTTTTTTATTTTTTTATAAAAAGTACATGATGCATAACAAAAACACTCTATGGCACTATGGCAGGCTTATATATTCAATTCATTTTTTTCTGTAAAGCGCTTTTACAATGTAGATTGTGTCAAAGCAGCTCATCATAGAAGTTCTAGTAAATTGAAACCGTGTCAGTCCAGTATTCAGAGTTGAAGTTCAGTTGAATACTCAAGTGTTAACAAAGCATTAACAAATGATTATTGTTTCCATTTTTAGAAAATCCATTACTCTGACAGGGTGTCACTGACTAACTGTCACATAATGCAGCCATTGTTTACTTTATTTTGTGTAGCACATGATTAATCATCACTCAATGAAACAAGTGGAGCTCCCACTGTCCACTAGATTTATATATATTTTTAATATCTATACTTTTTATTTTATCAGGGACTTCTTCAAAAGTCATTTTTGTGTCAATCCTAGTTTTAAATTAATTGCCTTTTGGCCTAAACAGATGCACGCATTTCCCAAAGAATATGCCATCCACCCAAAATAGCCATCTGACTATTTGGTTCATCCCCTAGAGCACGAAAGCTGTGCATTTTAAAGCTAAGATTTGAGACAGATGCATCAGATTAGGGGTGATCCCATGTCCTATTGAAAGCATTATGAATCACACTGACCGGATTGCATTGCTAAGAGGTTAAAATGATACGACTTGCTGATTGCTGAAAGGTTGGTACTACTGTACATCATTTGAAGTCATTATTAAAATTTACCCCATTTACCATCCAAACAATTCCCAAATTAATAACATGATGCCCTTAGAAATGTCACGATATCTATTACTTGTTGTGCAGTATATTGCACCAAAATATTCTGCGATAAACAATATTATTGTGATTTTAACAGCATTTTATGCAACTCTATATATAATCTTAGATTGACCTTATATCATCACAATGCAAGTACACTCCTCCAAAGAACACATTTTATTCCTAAGACTATTTAATTAAATTATAGTAAGTTTAACAATTTAATAAGGTTACATTTTGCTGCGATATCTGCTACCAGATTTATTTTCAGTCGTCAGACACCCCTGTGATTCTATACTATAGTCATTTACAGTAAATACTAGTGTTTTTTTTAACCATACTGACACTGGCACCTCCAATAGACATAGAGATGTTGCACAATCAGCAAAAATATTGCTAAAATTTGATTTTTTTTGTATGGACGATATACAGTTAAAGTCAAAATTATTAGCCTCCCTTTGATTTGTTTTTTTCTTTTTTAAATATTTCCCAAATTATGTTTCACAGAGCAAGGATTTTTTTACAGTATGTCTGATAATATTCTTTTCTTTCTGGAAAAAGTCTTATTTGTTTTATTTTAGCTTGAACAAAAGCAGTTTTTAATTTTTTAAGAATTATTTTAAGGTCAAAATTATTAACCCCTTTAAGCTAATTTTTTTGGATAGTCTACAAAACAAGCCATCGTTATACAATAACTTGCCTAATTACCCTAACCTG
Source organism: Danio tinwini (assembly GCA_903798205.1). NCBI lineage: Eukaryota > Metazoa > Chordata > Actinopteri > Cypriniformes > Danionidae > Danio > Danio tinwini. The sequence goes on from CAIGQZ010025690.1 coordinate 2,742,196, forward strand.
CCTATTTAACCTAATTAACCTAGTTAAGCCTTTAAATGTCACTTTAAGCTGTATAGAAGTGTCTTGAAAAATACACAGGGGGGCTAATAATTCTGACTTCAACTAAATATTGCATCACCAAAAATGATTGAGGTCATATGTGTTGTGCGATAAGTTGATATATTGATTTTTGTGACAGGCCTAGATGCCCTACATTTTTGCATATTTAAATATCACATGGTCTTATTATTCACATAGAATGAATTGTGAATAAGGAGATCATTTAAAACATTACGTTTTGCTGATATGCCTTAAATTGTTTAACGCCATTGTCTCTTTCAGATTAAGCAAACTCCAAGCAGTTCTTCAGATGGATTTTGAAGTGGAGGATGTAAGCAGTCAATCAGAGATTCAGATGATTAAGTGGGAATTGACTCTCCCGGATGAAGTCAAAATGATGGGGGCATCTGAAGGCACCATGAGGATCTACACCACTCAGAGGGACTTCGTTGGCTTGGCTCCTCTAGTTATGGTAGGCAAATGATTGTAGATAATCTGGAATTGCACTTTAACACCCTTAAAAAAACTTACTATCAAAATAATTTACTTTAAGTACAGTTGAAGTCAGAATTAATAACCCCCCTAAATTATTAGCCCCCCTGTTTATTTTTTCCAATTTTTGTTTAATGAAGAGAAGATTTTAACACATTTCCAAACATAATAGTTTTAATAACTCATCTCTAATAACTGATTTATTTTATCTTTGTCATGATGACAGTAAATAACATTTAACTAGGTATTTTTTAAGACACTTCTATACAGCTTAAAGTGACATTTAAAGGCTTAACTAGGATAATTAGGTTAACTGGGCAGGATTATTGTAAGTTATTGTATAACGATGGTTTGTTCTGTAGACTCAAAAAATATATAGCTTAAAGGGGCTAATAATTTTGACCCTAAAATGGGTTTTAAAAATTTTAAAAACTGCTTTATTCTAGTCAATATTACACAAATAAGATTTTCTCCAGAAGAAAATATATTATCAGACATACCTGTGCAAATTTCTTTGCTCTGTTAAACATCATTTGGGAAATGTTTAAAAAAGAAAAACAGTTTAAAGTTCAGCTTAAAACATAGATAGATTTCAACTATAATGCATAAATGACAAAGAGCACACCTTTTTTCATGTTCATCTTTGATTTAGGTACTGATTCGTTTTGTATAGTGTATTTAATATTAAGCGGCTTCAATCTCCAACCAGGAAAAGACAGCTACAATACACGGTCGCTGGGAGTGTTAATGGGGCTTAACAGGGACCTTATACGCAAATGTCTATTTTATAATGGGTTTAAACCAAGCGGCAACCTCCCGCTCTCCCTCGGGAAGCCAATACGGAAGTAACTAAAACTGTGATTCATCAACTCGCCTTGGGGGGATGGCTCCAGGAGCTCCAAGCGCTTTCTGACTGCATTGGTAAATTGGCCATTTTTACAGTTGATAAAAACATGTTTACAGCCTGGTATAAAAGATGGCTTTGGTGCACATAGCTATGATTACCCTTCATGACAACTGTGAGGGGGTGATTTTATTTTTTATAACTCATCTGTTTCGTTTTTATTAAGTTATATTAAGTCTGCATAATTAAGGGCATGGCCACTTGAGTGACAGCTAGGTCTAGTTGCTCACTGTCTTGTCACCTCAGCTGATTCCGGCTAATTAGCCACTGATCTCTGCATATGCATCATATTTTTGTTTTGGTTAATGTTTCTTTACACAGTCATTTGCCTTTTGGAATTATTTCCTGCAATTATCAGATACTATAGCATGCTGTGTGGACTTAATTATGCTCACAAACCGTTTAAGTTGCCTTCATTTCCAAGGTGAGTGAAATTATATACTTTTATAATATATCTATAAATGTACTTGTTTTACCTAAGATCATTTATCATTTATAATTATCTTTAGAGATGTAATGCACTACAGGATCTGACAGATTAATTAGCTAGGCTATCTGAAGCGTTGTCATACAGTGTTATGCCTGGATTTCATAAATAGCCTTGCATGTACTAACACAGGCTATATTTGAAGTGTTTGGAAGTCAAGTTTTCCTCCTGTAGAAAAACATAAAAGCAATGTTTAGTGGCTCAATGTGTTACAACAGTGTTTTTAAAAGTCTAAACACTTTATTGATATAGTGTACAACCAAGCACTTGTGGTCAGAACACAAACGAGTCTTGGTTAATGAAGTATTAAGCGTTCTCCCAAAGTAAAAAGTCTGTCTAAGCCAGGTCTAAGCAAAATGCAGAGAATCCAGCATGCATCTGTAGCTCCGCTCACTCTCCGCCTCTTTGCCCTTGTTTGGTATCCTGCGATTGGTGCGATGACGCGCGGACAAAATGGCGACTGTTGGCCCCGCCTACTTGTAGCTTCTTTTTTAGAAACCTATAGGTGACGTCATGGATACTACGTCCATATCTTTTACAGTCTATGGTTTAAACACAGTTGTGTGGCAGCAGTGTGTGGATATAGCCAGCCTTTAGTGATACAAATGAATTAATTCTATTTTTGGTAATCACACTTAATAGAAACAGAAGTGTAGAAACACTTTGATTGAGATTCTTCTATTGTACATGTCATCAGAGGTGGAAAGTTCTGCCCATTAGTAGCAATATTTCCCTCATTAGCATTGGACATTAGTCTTGTTTTTAAAACTGCCAATATTTGTAGCTCTGCCCTTTTTTGAAAAAAGCACAATTGTATTTAAAGCGTCAGTCAACAAATTGGCACAATTTGGATCAAAAGCCTAAAAGGGTCCGTTTCAAAGAGTTATAAAACAATATTTGTGTGTTATTTTAAGCTGAAACTTCACATATACACTCTATAGACATCAGAGACTTATTTTACATCTTAATGTAAAATACAGGGGCATAATAGGCTCTCTTCAAGGTTGCAAGTTTTGTTGTTGCCAGTATAGTTCAGCGTTTCAGTGTTTTACAAATCCATTCACTTTCACAAACAGCATCACTACAACTACAGTTCTTGTTTTGTAGTGAGTACTTTTCATAATGTAAAATATGAACTTAAATAGTTAAAAACGATGTAATAAGTAATCTAACATACAGTACAATCTATATTTTTTATTCTACACATACTGTATACACATTCCGTGTCTTAGTGTTATAGAATATTTCTAGAGAGCTGCTGGTCAGGGAAACTGCCTAATAAACAAAATTACTAGAGAATGTAACGCTAAAGTGTTTTTTTGATGCTATGATCATTATTTACATTAACATAATTTTGATTTTAAACGTTTATATGAGCTAGCATAACACCACCTGTGTTGTTGTTCTAACCAACATGGATCCATGCATCCATGACACAGTTCACTAAATAGTTGTTGCTCAGCAAGAGATTGTTGCTCAGCAAAATGCTTTCCTAGATGAAATGTGGCTAATAAACAACATTTCAACAGATTCATATCTACTTATAAAACTTTGTTCTGTAAAATGTAACTTTAAGTTTCAACTTAATTTGGATATACAGTTCAGAATTATTAGCCCCCCTTTAATTTTTTTTTCTTTTTAAAATATTTCCCAAATTATGTTTAACAGAGCAAGGAAATTTTCACAGTGTATCTGATAATATTTTTTTCTTCTGGAGAAAGTTTTATTTGGTTTATTTCGGCTAGAATAAAAGCAGTTTTTATTATTTTTTAAAACCATTTTAGGGACAAAATTATTAGCCTCTTTAAGCTATGTTTTTTCCAATAGTCTACAGAACAAACCATTGTTATACAATAACTTGCCTAATTACCCTAACCTGCCTAGTTAACCTAATTAACCTAGTTAAGCCTTTAAATGTCACTTTAAGCTGTATAGAAGCATCTTGAAAAACATCTAGTAAAATATTACTAGATGTTTTTCAAGAAGCTTCTTGAAAAAAAACAAATTTTGTCTTTTTGTATCTACTGTCATCATGGTGAAGATAAAATAAATCAGTTATTAGAGATAAGTTATTAAAACTATTATCTTTAGAAATATGTTGAAAAAATCTTCTCTCCGTTAAACAGAAATTGGGGAAAAAACAAACGGGGGCTAATAATTCTGGGAACTAATAATTCTGACTTCAACTGTATATGAAAGTTAACTCCTCCCCTGTGTTACCTGTGTTAACTTCTTCTTTCATTATCTACCTTCATTTTGCCTGAAACACAGTATTCAGTCATCCGGTTTGCAATACAAATAAAAAGGTTTCTTAGATTTCTCTTGTGCTGTTCTCTGCATATTTGTAATTATTCCTATACTTTACCCACTATACTTCATTGCTCTGAAAACCTTGCTTCAAATTTAAAAAATAAAAGACTCACAATAGTCTTTGAATTCTTGCAAATGTGAACAATTCAGATTGATATCATTATAACTAGAAGAAGATATTATTTGACAATTTGGTCAATCAAATGCAGTAGAGGCAGTTTAGTAGAAATTACTTTAAACAGCATGTCAAGTGCATTTTGAGTGCAGATGTTTTTTCTATCTTTTGCAAATGTAAGACGACAGCCCTACTTCTTTGGTTTGTCTAGTCAGATCGCACACACTTCAGTTTTTGCATAGGCAGCTAAGACTTATTGAAAGCCCATTTTTCTAGTGAGTCCCTCTGTTTAAATATCTGGAGGTGGTTTCAGAATTAATCAGCACTTTGAGTTTCAAAAGAAATGACATACAACTATTTAACAAAACAAGACATTAAAGCATCCTCATTACTTATTCAGTGGCATTTTGAAAGACAGGATTGATCCAGCAGGGCACCAGGGGTTCTCACAGTGACAGAGCTTGTAAATGCGACAGGCTTCATCTGCAAGACCGATCATGTTGACCTTTGGATTGTGTCCAAACATGAGCAGATTTAGGCATAATCAATCAGATTTTCTGTAGCAGCTCTAATATACCGCTGGACACCATCCCAGAAATCTGAAAACAGGGCAGAGAATTGCCAAAAACTCTTAATATGTTTGCCAGATCTCTTACAATAAAAAGTGTGTGGTACACTTCCTTTAAACAAAAATCTTTCATCCTGCTTTATGTACAGTACCTACTTAAATAAAATGACACTTTAAATACTTTAAATGAACAATCTTTTTGCCTTACGCCTCTTTCACATTGCACGCGTGAACATATTGTGAGCAGCGCATGTTTTTTTTTCAGCGTCCATGTTAACAGATTAGAGTTTTCAGACCGTACACAGAAGCAGCACGTCAGTGAGGAGCGCAAGCGGTGCTGAAGCAGCAGTGCTGCAATCATTTTGGTGCTGGGTCTATTTTTAACGTCTTGTTTACGCTCAATTAAAGTGCAGTGCGTTGAAAATTACCAAAAACACATTGAATGACAGTAAAATGTAGCAATTTTACCCAATAAATGCATCAATGGTATACCCAGATTTTTCTATAGTCAATTTAAATTAACTTGATCATGATTAAAAAATGCAACACATTTATTTGGGCCTGAACTACAAAACTAAATAAAAAAATGTAGCAGTTTTACTTAAGTTGCACACTAGTTTGATCATGTATAAATATAATATATTCATACAATATAGTAATAATGATAAGTATAGGCCTACATCATGCTGACGATCAAAAACAAAATTACTGTACATGATTGTCTTCTTAGTGCACCTTAAAAGACATTAATGACATTTCTCATAGAGCTTGGGCAGCATACAGTTCTTTATGATCTGTATAATTGGTAAAATAAAGACTTGCAGGTTAAGGAAACAGCATGGGAGGAAGTTGTCGCAGGCCTTGGTGCAAATGAAAAGTTTAAAAAGTGTATTTATACAGATAGATGGTAACTAGATAGAATAGACAGAGATAGATTGATCTGTTTAACAGCCGCTGATCAGCTGCACGCTGCAGAAGCAGCCGGTGTATAAGGCAAACCCCTGCGCGCTGCTTTTACTCCAGCTCTGCTTGCGCATGCAGTGTGACACAGGTGTTATACCTGTGAGAAATAGTTCAATTTAGAGTTACTGTTTAAAATCTGCAAGTACTTTATTCAGTATGTGCATACCATGTTGAAGATATTCATTTTGATTGGAAAGTAAAGTGCACATATTTGTGTGTGCCTCTTTAAATGCAAATAAGCTGGTGCTCCCGCCCCTTTGCCAGACAAAATGGCCTTTATAATCTGTGTATTGCATACTCTTGAGACATACATTTGTTTTATAATGTTTCACATTTACATGTCATGGCATTTTTTCATTAAAGTCTGGTCAGTTTAAACTCCTAATAAACACAGGCTATTGTCATTTTAATCATTGTTTTACTCTGTGCAAAAGAACTGTCATTCATTCATTTTCTTTTTGGCTTAATTCCTATATTAATCAGGGGTCGCCACGATGGAATGAACCACCAACTTATCTAGCATATGTTTTACGCAGCGGATGCCCTTCCAGCTGCAACCCATTACTGGGAAACACATATAAACTCTCGTTCACACACAAACACTACGGACAATTTAGCTTATTCAATTTACCTATATCGCATGTCTTTGGACTTGTGGGGGAAACCGGAGCACCCAGAGGAAACCCACTTGAGCACAGGGAGAACATGCAAGCTCCACACAAAAATGCCAACTGGCCCAGCCGAGGCTCGAACCAGCGACCTTCTTGCTGTCAGGCGATCGTACTACCCACTGTGACGCCCTGCATCACTTTATTTATGTTATTACCCCTGCATTGCAGTTCTAAATTTGAGCAATGTGAAGCAATTCAGCTTTAGAATGTTATAGCTAGCTGAAACAGACAGCTCCCATTTACATATTACACAGTAACTAACACACACTGCGCATTGTATAATCAGACATTTTAGCATTTGAGTAGTGATAGTTAATTAGCATGGTGATAGTTGGTTCAATGGTGATAGAAATTCTGGAAAGTCAGAAATATATAAGATTAGAGAGTAATGTACAGTGTGAAACATCTGCACATAAAAAAAGACATTTTAGGAATTAATCTTGTGCGAATTGTATGAAAAAGTCCTCTTTCCAAAAGAAATATAAAATCATGCCAGTTTACTCCCAGATCCCAGATGCAGTTGACTTTTTTTTTTATTCATAAAATCCAAGTCAAAGTCAATGGTTACCATCATTATGAGAATCAAACGCATTTCAAGAAACACTTTTCTTTCAGAACCACTTTTCTGACCAGAAGCAGAATATCAGAGCACATCACACCTGTCCTCAGGTCTTTACACTGGCTCCCAGTTACATTTAGAATAGATTTTAAAGTATTATTACTTGTCTATAAATCACTAAATAGCCTAAGACCTCAATACATTACAGATATGCTCACTGAATACAAACCTAATAGAACACTCAGATCTCTAGGATCAAATAAACTAGAAATTCCAAGAGTTCAGTCAAAGCGGGGTAAATCGGTCTTCAGCTACTATGCCCCTCGCTGCTGGAATCAGCTTCCAGAAATAATCAAATGTGCTTTAAAATTAGGCGCATTCAAATCAAGACTGAAAACACATCTGTTTAGCTGTGCCTTTACTGAATGAGCACGGTGCTACGTCCGACAGATCGCACTGCTATGTTTTTCTCTTCTTTCTCATTCTTTTACAACCTCTTTTAACACATTTTTATCAGTTTTTTTTTATTATCTGTTTGTATTTTTTCATACATTTGGCTTTTTTATTCTTGTTTATGTAAAGCACTTTGAATTGGCACTGTGTATGAAATGTGCTATATAAATAATCTTGCCTTGCCTTTCAAACTAGTTCTTTAGTCCTTCAGTTCCTAGCTTAAATGATTTGTTCATTATAGCTTGCGATGACAACGTTAATAGCTCATGATTCATCTGAGTTTATATTTTACACGTTTGGATTGCATTATAGTGCCTTTGGTGTCTGCTACTACAGTATATCGGATCACACTTTATTTTGACGGTCCGTTTGTTGAATTTAAGTTACATTGCAACTAATTATCATTAGATTATAAGTCGACTGTTAGGTTGGGGTTGGGGTTAGTGTACAGTAAGTTGACATGTAATTGCAAAGTTTCGTATAGTCAGTTAAATGTCTGTTAAAGGACTTATAAATGTCAGTGTCAACAGATATTAAGCAGACAGTCTACTAATACTCAAATAGACCATAAAAATAAAGTGTTACTGTATATTGTCACCTTAGAACTACAGTTGCAATCAGAATTATTAAACCCTCTTTGATTTTTTTTTTCTTTTTTAAATATTTCCCAAATGATGTTTAACAGAACAAGGAAATTTTCACAGTATGTCTGATAATAATTTTTCTTCTGGAGAAAGTCTTATTTGTTTTATTTTGGCTAGAATAAAAGCAGTTTTTAATTTTTAAAACCCATTTTAAGGTCAAAATTATTAACCCCTTTAAGCTATTTATTTTTTCCATAGTCTACAGAACAAACCATCATTATACAATAACTTGCCTAATTACCCTAACCTGCCTAGTTAACCTAATTAACCTAGTTAAGCCTTTAAATGTCACTTTAAGCTGTATAGAAGTGTCTTGAAAAATATCTAGTCAAATATTGTTTACGGTCATCATGTCAAAGATAAAATAAATCAGTTATTAGAAATTAGTTATTAAAACTATTATGTTTAGAAATGTGTTGAAAAAATCTGCTCTCCGTTAAACAGAAATTGGGGAAAAAAATAAACAGGGGGGCTAATAAATCAGGGGGTTGAATAATTCTGATTGCAACTGTATAAGGTTCTATCTGACATTTCTGTCAAAATTGAGTTATTGACATATTCTTATTAAATGACAACTTATTTACATTATAAGTTGTTTACATTTTAAGTCTTTTTATTTAATAAACAAATGTTACACACATACTGTTTGCTATGGAACGCAAAAACTTTGAAGCTCAATCTCAAAATCATTCAGAACGCAGATAGAACCTTATTTATACTTAATTTATACGTATACTTATTTATATACTTAATTCCAAGGTGACGATATGTCTTGAATTATAGCAGTAATTGTACAAATCATGTAAAATTGCTCTAATTTGAATGGGAATTGTTGTGTAGACAGATTTCAGATACAAGTTCTAAATTATTTCCCAGTACTGGACTGTGGCTGGAAGGGCATTCGTTGTGTAAAACATATGCCGGAGTAGTTGGTGGTTCATTCCACTGTGGCTACCCCTGATAAAAAAGGGACTAAGACAAAGGAAAATGAATTAAGTTTTAAATCTTACTTTCAAGTATCACTGCTGCTGATATTAACTGTCATTGTACAAAACTCATTTTATCTTTTAAGTTTGCTTGGTGAAATTCACTGTGAGTACTGTACTGCAGGTAGACTATATATCCAGTACTTTTTAACTGATAGCATATTAGCAGCTAACTGACATCCTCACTAAGGCTCTTTAAATTAGAACTTATAAAGCGCTTACTGAAAAAGAAAGCATATCAGCTGGCTATGCTTTGTTCAATATAACCTATAGATTATAATAGATTTCACTTCATATGAAATCCACGATTTGTAACCTGCTCTTGCGGTTTTAGAGAGTAAAGGATTTGATCATTTTAAAGAGCATTATATTGGATAAGAAATTAATCTAACTATTTTATAACCAAACAGAGCCGTTTGATCAGCATGATGGCAATAGCAAATTCCCATTTTCATTTATATCAAATCACAATCGATAAAGCTTATGCTTGCGTTTAATCTGTTGCATAAAGTTAAATTAAGCGGCCTTTGATTCCTGCAATCCTGTTTCATTTATATGAGCTGGCATTTTACATCTGTCAGGATCTTTAAAGTTCAAAGGTTTGCCCTGCTAAGCTTCCCATTCACTGTAGACAATATTGAGAAATGAGGTTTTGTCACATCAAATAATCCGTTTTCGCTTGTCCTCGTCACAAATTACTTTGATTACATAAAGTTCTACGGGTCTAGGTAGTGCATCTCTGCCCCAGATTATCTAAATAGATTGACACAGTCCATTCCCAAACTGAAATCGGCTTTTATGTCCCTGAACATGCTATTTTTACCTGTGATATTATGACATTAATTTCATCACTAGATTGCATAGTGTCAACATAACCTGTCAAATCCCTGACCTCCATTTGTGGGCCTGCTACAGTTTAAGCTGAGCTCAGTATCAGGATCTGCTATTGAATGTTGATCTTTGTGCCCTGTGTAGGACACAGAGCTGCTGAACACCGCAGTGCTGACTGGTAAGAGGGTTACAGTGGCAGTGAGAACCATTGCTGTGGAACAGGACGGTTCTGTGACGGACGTCTCGGACTTTGTGGACTGCAGCTCCACTGATGAAAATGTTCTTAAGGTAAAGGTGCTATACTGTTACCGTTTTGTTTTTCCAGCCTGTGATATTTTTATTTGTTTTAGATTAGATATTGGTGAACACTAAATATTACATTATACTTTTTATATCTTTTCAATGTATAAAATAAAAAAATGACACATTCTGAAATCATAATGGAATTAAAGGCTCATTATAATAATTAAATTACTAAAATAAAATCTTACTAAAGACTTATTGTCAAGAATGTTTTATTTTAAGGACAATTTGTTTAAATAAAATAGCTTTTTTTATTAACATGCTCACAAATTAAAGTCTTGTTACATAAAAATAAATATTATGATTATTGTAATTATTATTATTATTATGAATTATATATTAAAAACATCCCTTAAGGAAGCCTAAGCAAAACAAAGTTGTTTAGTGTAGCTACCCGCCGGTCATTAAAACAGTCCACGCTTTCCAAATGTCTGATGTCCATGCATTTAGTTTATTAAACACCGTGAAAACTAAAGGAACAAATAAACAAACCAAATGTTTCACACAAACATAATCATAATATATAAACAATGTTTAGTTTACCTTGTTGGCCTGATAACCAGCAGTAGAATAAGTCGGAGCGTTTAACAGGTGCCCGCATTGAGATCTTACTGTCCATACAAACTCTCGCAGGTTAAATCAATCAAGGAAGATCATTTGAACTTCGACTCAAGCCACCCGGAAACAAGGAAAATTATAACATAAACATAAACCATTACGCTTTTAAATGATGAAATACAAAAACAATAAACAACCAAAAATGCAAGCTGACTGATCAGCGTCAGCTACATTTGGGATTGTAAAATATTATTTGATATATTGTTATTATTATAATTAAAATGTTACAATAATCAGATAAATGTATTAATATTTTATCTAATAATTTAATATATAAATTAATATTTTAATTTCTAAAAAAAAAAAAGATTTCAGTTTTAGTTTACGAATATAATGTTGTTTCTAACCTTTTTTTCATGAATTTGCACGGTTAACAATGTGACAGGTATTTTAACCTACATCTTGCGCTCAAACAATTATTTTGCTACTTGTTCAAACTACTTATTTAAAATGATCTGAAACAACACAATTCTTGATATTTTTGTGGGATATTTTCAGAGGTTTTATGTTAACGCTTAAATGTTAAGTTAACTTAATCGATTTGTGTTGGGACAACATGTCTTTTTCATTACCCTAATGTGGAAGATAGTCACAGTGAAATATGTTTTATATACAGGTATATGTCCCAAAATATTTGAACATCAAGCGAAAGTCCATTTATTTCAATAATTTGTTTCAAAAAGTGAAACTTGTGTGATCTATTAGTTCACTACACATAAAGTGAAATATTTCAAGCCTTCATTTCTTTTAATTTGATTAATATGGATTAAAGATGAAAAAAATCCCAAATCCAGTATTTTATGTGACCAATAAAATAGGATCTTAAACACATGTTGGCCTTCTGAAAAGTGTGTTAATGTACTGTGCACTTTGTTGCACCTTCTTTAGCACTAATTACAGCATCAAGGTGATGTGGCATGGAGGCGATCAGCTTTTGACACAGTTGAGTTGTTATGGTAGCCCAAGTTGCTTTGATATTGGCCTTCAGCTCTTCTGCATTTTAGGGTCTCTGTTCCCTCATCTTCCTCTTGACAATAACCCATAGATTTTCAATGGGGTTTAACAGAGGGTGTTTTCAGTCAGTTTCCTGGCCAATTAAGAACAGGGATACCTGTTCATTGGTCCTTAAACCAGGTACTGGTAGCTTTGGCACTGTGTGTAGGTGCCAAGTCCTGCTGGAAAATAAAATCATCATCTCCATAAAGCTTGTCAGCAGCAGGAAGCATGACGTGCTCTAAAGCGTTCTGGTATAGAGCTGCGTTGACTGTGGACTTGATGAAAGACAATAGACCCACACCAACAGATGACATGGCTCTCCAAACCAAATTTAACACTGGACTTTAAGCAGCTTGACTTTTGTGTCTCTCAGCTCTTCCTCCAGACTCTGCGATTTTGATTTCCAAATGAAATACAAAATTCGCTTTCATCTGAAAATAGAAATTGGGACTCTTTAGCCCAGCACAGATGCTTCTAACATAATTTTTGGATCAGGAGTGGCTTGACACATGGAATTCTAGAGCTGTAGCCCAGCTACAGTCTGCAGTCATACTTGTGTACAGAGGCACTGCACTCTGTGAGCATCCAGCTTCTTTTGCGATTGGCTCTTAAGACTTTTCCTCCTTATGAAGTGTTCCAATGATGGTCCACTGCTCAACCGTCAAGTCAAAAGCCTTCCCCATGATTCTGAAGCCTACTACGCCAGACTGAGACAGTTTTAAGGCTTTGCATTAATTAGCAGACTAGATTAAGACACAGGGAGCCTACTGTGTTGAACTTTGTCATGATATTCTAATTTTGTGAAATACTGGATTTGGGATTTTTCCATCTTTAATCCATAATCATTACAACTAAAACAAACAAAGGCTTGAAATATTTCACTTTTGTGTGTAGTGAACTAATATAACACACAAGTTTCACTTTTTCAAACAAATTATTGAAATAAAAGGACTTTCCCTCGATATTCAATTTTATTTGGCACATACCTGTACTTGTCATTAGCATACAAAGGGTCTCAGAGGAACATGTAAAGCTTGTTCTCTGTGTAAATAGCCTTTGTCTCTGTGTTGCTGGGACAGTCCTGTGAAAGTCATTAAGCTTTAACCTCACTCAGGATCCCTGTATCCTCTTTGTTGAGCAGTTAATCTGAAAGGACAGCTCAGCACTACACCGCAACTGCAGCCAAGAGCAGCGACCTAAAACAACTTCAGCCGTGTCTCATTCAAGGACAACAACACTTTCTGGCTGCATTTCTTACAATTACACAGAAATGCATTTACTTTAATGTTCTCAGAGAGAGAGAGAGAGAGAGAGAGAGAGAGAGAGAGAGAGAGAGAGAAAAACTTAAACAAGATCAGTAGATTATACATGAGCTACAGACATGATGAGACTCTTGCTGGGAATTGTCCCCCAAAAATGACAAATTCTGCTATAATTTAATCGTTGTCATGTTGCTCCAAACCAGTTTGTGGTGTTATTTTTTTTTTTAAAAGACCATAACCCAGATAGCATACCAACTGTGAATAAACAGTGGAAAGGACGATGCTTGACATTGAATTTTCATCAGATAAAAAACAAATTAAAAGTCTTCTTATATAGTAGTGCTTATCATAAATGATGTATCTGTGCACTTCAATACTTTGTAAACATTCATATGCTTTCATAATCTTTTATCAAATACCACAACCTTCCCTCAGCCTTGAAAAGACATTTCTTCAATTCTGGTCACATGGAATGCCTCAGACGGGGGTATCAGAGCGTCTCACTTTTGTCCAATCGTCAAATTTCCCTACAATGTCCATCTTCCAACGATATTATTGGTTCCCGAAGGATGAAATCATGCACTGTCCTACAATTGTTCTCATCCTAAGACAGTTTTAATCAGATTCACGTTTCACAAAATGGAAAAAAAAACTATTTCACTTCTGTTTTATGCCCACTTCAAGAACACAGAGGCAGTGTTGAAGATAATGAGATAATTAAGTGATTGATTAAGTGTGGGTTGAGCATTAGTGACCTGCTGTTAACAAACAGAATCACTTAAGAGAAACACAAAACTACTACTGCAGCTACAGCTTCAGTTATAGCCTTAAAGCCCCATTAAGATTGCACGATTTTGTCGATTTGGCATGATTTGGTTGTAGGGGTTGAATGTATTCGTAAATTGGGCTGTGCGAATAATCTAAATCAAATCGCAATCGCAATTTTAAACGTTGCGATTAGTTAATCACAAGAGGCTGCAATATGACTGTATATGTATTATTTAATTTCCCCCGCACAGAGCAAATTAGTGACTGCCGGCTATGTGTGACAGACTTGCTAGCCAATTGAGTGAGCACACTTTTATTCTGCCCAATCAGAATTGCGCAACCAAACTATGCCTTCAATAAAGGAAAGAAAACAAACAGGAAATCGCTGACAAGTGGGATGATGGCGACTGCTATTTCAGAAGCATTAATAGTGTCACGATTGCCAGCAATCTAACATCCAGAGATCGCTGGTAAACACTCACTTTCACACAAACTACAAATCCGCCATGTTATGGACTACATATTCAGTCATACAACACACACACACACACCTGCTCCAAGTCTCCTCTGATTAGACTTTCACAGCTGAATCTGCTTAAGGACTGATTAATGGACTATATAAACAGCACAACACATTCAATGTTGCTGAGTCTTGTTTCCTGTTAAGTGACATTACAACGCGTTTCCTTTGTCTTGTTTTGACCCTCGCTTGGATTGTCTGTTTCTCCCTGTCTGCTGCCTGTCTTCTGATCATATGCCTGTTATCTGACTACGATTCTGGATTGCCCGTATACATCTGTTTGCTCCTGTGTTGACTGTTGCTTGCCTGACCATCCTGCTAATAAACCCGCATTTGGACCCGCACCCCTGTTGTCAGTGTCACATTCCCCGTTATAAATAGACAAATTAATATCAAAGAAAAACAGCAATTGTACTATGGGAATATATTGGTTTTAAAGGCACAGACACCCAACAAAAACAGGTAATTTTTAAGAGCTGTCGCAGAATTGACCTGAAGCTTGACTACAAAATTAAATCGTAAATCAAATCGAAATCGCAATATCTGTCAAAAAATGTATAAAAATAAAAATATTTTATCCCCAAATCGCACAGGCCTATTCGTAAAGGACAAATGGGCATTGGGACACAACATTCAACAGTTTCTTCTCATGTAGTGTGTCATAGTGCATGACAACCAATGCCATGTCTGCAACACCTCAAAATATCATCGCAGAAAATTTTGAACATTAAATTTTTTTAGGGAAGGGTTCTGCATTTACTGTAGGTGATATTGACCAATAGGAGCACATCATTTCTTCTGTATACAACGTTTAAAATGGAAAAAAAATGAAAGAGAGGACCGCTTCCATGAAAAGGAAGAAAGTATTGTGGATATATGGCAACAGTGCTCATGTATGACCTGTAATCGTGGAACTGCCACAGCAGAATAAAAAAATAAATACTGGCGATCAATAGCAGAGGCATCTTGAAGCCTTCTTGATGACAGAATGTGCATCGTAGACATCTAGTGATGATTGATCATGAAGCAACATGTCATGACATCTAGACCAGGGGTGTCCACACTCAGTCCTGGAGGGCCGGTGTCCTGCAAAGTTTAGTTCCAACCCCAATCAGACACACCTGGACCAGCTAATCAAGCTCTTAAGCTGTGGTCACACTAGAGTTTGTGCGTGCGAAATTCTGTCGTACGGTGCTGCGAAAAGGGGCGGGATTAAACAAGATGATTAGACATTAAAAAAAGCCAGCAATTGCTCCATGTTTTAAATTTCTGTTCAGAGAGGTCATGTTTTGATCTTGGATTGGTCTCACGCAGTCCAGTGATGCGATTTCGCAGGTCAGAGTTCACCAAGCTTGAACTTTGCACCGCAGCGAAATGCGAAACTTGATGCATGACCTTGTATTTCCGGTCTGATGCATTCGCGTGCGTAGGAATAGAAGTCTATGGGGAGAAAAGTCCAGTGTGACCGCAGCTTTTATAGCTTTCTAGTAACATCCATGCAGGTGTGTTGAGGCAGTGTGTTAAAATCTGCTGGACACCGGCCCTCCAGGACCAAGTTTGGACACCCCTGGTCTAGACTATCATAGTTGGTACCCGTGACACATCAAGATTTTATCGAAACAATCATATAATCTGACACTGACTGTCGGAACTAACAATAAAAGTTGTTAGAACAGGGCTTAAGTGTGGCTCACGCTGTGTGATATTTTTTTTTAATCCTTTATTTTTATTCAGTCTTATAAGCTACAATTGTAAAGACACACCAAATACAAACACACACAAGATAATCAATCCATGACATGTTCAGTAACTGGTGTTCTGAGATAAATGTCACAACATTAATAAATGTCACAACATTAACATTAACATTATGTAGTGGTAATTCTACTCATAACATGCCCTGAGGTTAAAACCAGTAACAGTTTCAACCAGTTTCGACACTGATTAGCTATGTTTCCATTCTAAGATGTGATTTAACTTTATGTGCAAAACAAGAACATGGCATAAAACACATGTAAATAAAGCAGCGTTTCCATACAATGAGTCAAAGAGAACAAAATCATCACTTCCTGATTAACTGGCGCCAGAAATATCAACAGTAAAAAAATGAATTTGCTGTGGTAGGAGAAGCTGCATGAATCATCTCTCATGATCTGAAGTGGGACATTCACATTGACTCCATTGTAAAGAAAGCCCAGCAGAGACTGTACTTCCTTCGTCAGCTGAGGAAGTTCAACCTGCCACAGGAGCTGCTCGTACAGTTCTACTCAGCTGTCATCCAATCCATCCTCTGCACTTCAATCACCGTCTGGTTCAGCTCAGCTGCCAAAACTGACCTCCATAGACTACAGCGAATAGTCTGGACTGCTGAACGAATCACTGGCACTACCCTTCCTACACTTCAAGAACTGCACTCTTCCAGAGTGAGTAAAAGGGCTCGTAAAATCACTCTGGACGCCTCACACCCAGCACACTACCTGTTCGAACTGTTACCGTCTGGTCGGCGCTACAGAGCACCAAGCACAAAAACAGCCAGACACAGGAAAAGTTTCTTTCCTCAGGCCATCTACCTCATGAACAGTTAAATATTCCCCTACTGTGCAATAAATGTGCAATACTTTCTCATACGCACTTGTACACAGCACCTTATAACCAGTATATTTACAGCATATCTGTACATACAACTCAACATCCAGATCTTTTTGACGGACTGCATCTCTGTTTAATGTTTATTGCCTTTTCTTTCTTGTATTTAATTTTGTGTTGTCACTCGTCACTTTATGTACACTGGAAGCTTCTGTTGCCAAAACAAATTCCTTGTGTGTGTGAAGCACACTTGGCAATAAAACTGATTCTGATTCTGAATCTTTTCTTTATTTAATAAATGACTTGCACCTCCGAAGACAATGCTGACACGCAATGAATGTGCGGTGGCGTTTTAAGCAATGAGAAGCAGAGCGTAGATGATCTTGACAGTTTTGGAGGTAAATAATAATATAATAACACTAATACTGAAACGGTTAAGGCGTTTTAGAATGACCAAAAGAACATTTCAGATGTTTTACAATGTGCTCAGCCTGCTGGTGTCCATTCACACGCATTTTGATCATCACATGATCTCTTACAACAAAATCACATGACATTTTTAAATGAACATACTGGAATTTGTTCGGTAAAAGTGTTTCCATCATAATGCACATCTTATCTTATTGAATAAAAAGTTTATCCTATTCAGTTATGCGCATGGGTTTTTATGCACATTTTTAAAATGTATGCACATCTTGGCATTTCCATCAACCTTTTTTTAATTCGTATAACCAAAATGCACATAAAAATAGGTGGAGGAAACTTACTGTAGCTATTGTCATCCGCTTCAGCCTCTCCTATTGGTTTTTGGTTTGACACTCGCAATAAGACAAGTCACACTGCAGGAACATATCAGAAATCTTCTGACACTGCCAGAATTTTTTTGGGAAAAATGGCGAAATTTGATTGCAATGGCCATTAATTGGCTTTTGGTGAACATGTCAAACCAACAATCAAAGACCACAAATTAAAGCCTGGGACTGAAGCAATCTTTTAGGATTTACAAAAGTTGTCTCAGATGACCAAATAGTGGCTGAAATCGCACACTGTGAGCTTTAGATCAGCTGCAATAAAACACATTCAATAGCTATGTTTCCATGCACCTATTTTTATGTGCATTTTAGATATGCTCATAAAAAACCGGTTGATGGAAACGCCATCATGCGCATACATTTTAAAAATGCGCATAAAAAGCATATGCGCATAACTGAGTAGGATACACTTTTTATTCGATAAGAAGAGATGCACTTAAACTACGATGGAAACACTTTTACCGCAAAAATTGTATTGTGTGCACTAAAAAAGGTCATGTGATTTTGTTATAAGAGATCATGTGATGATAAAAATGTGTGTGAATGGACAAACCAGCAGGCTGCACATTATGAACCATCTGAAATGTTGTTTTGGTCACTCTAAAACGCCTTACCGTTTAAGTATTAGTGTTATTATATTATTAATGACATCCAGAATGAAGAGTGTGTGCTCCGATTCTGACACCTTCAAACGCTACCGCGCGTTCACTGTGTGTCAGGATTGCCTTCCAAGGCGCAGGTGATTTATTGAAAAGATTGAGGCAGCTTCTTCTACTGCAGTAAATTCAGTTTTTATTGTTAATATTTGGCGCCAGTTAATCAGGAAGTGACGATTTTGTTTGATTTGACTCGGATAGAAACGGAGCTTCATTCGCACGTTCTTTTATTCGATAATCCAGTTTTGCGCTTAAACTTCATTCGCATTTTTGGATGGAAACATAGCTAATGTTAACATTTACATGTAACGTGTACATGTAGGATCAAATAAACAACCCCATAAACAGCATTACCACCTTCAATTATCAACCTAAAAAAAAGTCATGAAATATTCAATGGATTATTCATCCCTTATAATAACTGCAGCACAATAGTCCCATAACATATTTCAATTCTAATGCTACCTGATGACATGACAGAATACCCTATCAGAAAAGTCTAGCATCAGGGAATTTGCTTTATACAGCATGTCTGGTATAACAACCGGTCCACATTTGTGTTTCTTTCGTCTGCTAAACACAAAGGGATAATTTTTGAGAATGTTGATAATCAAATCGTTGATAACCATTGACTTTTATAGTTGAACTACTTTTAAACAACTTGAGTTTGACTACATTGTCAGTTTTTAAAATATTTTTGATAGAAGACTTTCATCCCTTCAATAGAAGCCAATCGGTGCCATCATGTTGTCATGTACGATTATTTTTTAGTCATTTAGCATTAAAATAAAGATCATATACATGCTTATACAACACAAAATTAATCTTTGTAAGCCAAAAGATGACATTATTATCTATATTATCATGACTGAGAGTCCACAGCTATGGCAATGGAGTCAGTACACATCTGATTTTGGTACTGATCATGTCAAGAAATCTCAAGCTCCAGAATTTCATAAATTCACAAAGCACTGTTTGCCTGAGGCTGTAAATTACAGGTAATAATGTTATGAAAAATGTTTCCAGCGAACACATCTTTGTGTGCTTAAGACCGCGATATATCTTCAAGTGACAGCAAACACTGACTTGAATTTTATGAAACATTTAAGATGCTGAGTTCAGCTAAAAATCTTCTGGAATGTTTCACTGAAGAAAATCACCCTTCTCGGATAGCCTGAATGTAAACTTTTATCAAATGTTAATTTTCTTAATGAACTATACCTTTAAAGTCAACACAAGTTTGCTTTTGTATTACATCTCGACCAGAAAAATAGGTCCATAATAGGCAAAGTCTCAAAGGTCTGTATGTTACAAGAAAGTACACCAATCGCAGGTCAGTCTGGAACAGCATAAGCAGGTGGACTGGAGTAACCTCCTCATTAAGTGCTCTATAATCACTCCAGATCCACAACACGTTTTATATTACTCCAACTGCTCTGGGATACACTTCTCTACAGTGGCATAGGTTTTTGCAGTAACAGTAAATGCATTGCTTGATATATGGACTAGTGTGCCATGACAGTTTCCTGAAGTCCTAGTAAAATTGTTATGTATCCATTATAAGAACCATGTTGGTTCAACTAGATCTGGATTGTTGATGTGGTAAACTAAACACTTCTTAACATTTTTCTGTTTTCTGCTATTTTGCTTTGGAGGAAAAACATTTGCGACCCTGACTACAAAATCAAAGGGTAATTTTTTGGAAAGACCAATACTTGGCCAAGATAAAATTATGTGAGAGTTCAGAAAAATCGGAATATTGAGAATATCAACTTTAAAGTTGTTCATTAATTAATTCTTTTTCTTTTCGGCTTAGTCTCTTTTATTAATCTGTGTTCACCACAGCGGAATGAACCACCAACTTATCCAGCAAATGTTTTACACAGCGGATGCCCTTCCAGCTGCAACCCATCTCTGGGAAACATCTATACACTTTCATTCACACTCATACACTACGGACAATTTAGCCTACCCAATTTACCTGTACCTGAAATGCCAACTGACCCAGCCGAGGCTCAAACCAGTGACCTTCTTGCTGTGAGGCGACAGCACTACCTACAGCGTAGCCCCTTTAAAGTTGTCTAAAACATTACTAATCAAAATGACATTTTGGTACGCTGCAAAAAATGTTAAGATCAAAAAGTAATGTTTTTAATACATTAATAAACAGGTTTTTAACATTGTTTTTCCAAGTAATGCACATTTTAACCTGATGTTTTAAGTAGTTTTGGGTACTGAAATGGCACCGGTATATATGTAACCGGTATGGAACGGACGGAATCAGCATATGAATTTTGGTGCCTAATTTCATTGCCACTGGTGCTACGACAAGGACATAAGAAGCATCAAGGGGTACATTAAAGGCACACATAGGTGCACGCTGTCACACCATCTCTTAACATTTAATTCTAAACAACTTTGAGGGTTATGGACACTATCTGTGATGTTAGGCGTTTGTTCTTGTTGCTTACAATACGCACACAAGTAGACAACTCGTGCAGTACTGCGCATCCGGTAAGCGACTCCCTTCAGATTCATCAACACACATGTTTGCGTTCATCAAATTTGCTTAAACTAAGCATTCTAAAGTATGGCTATATTTTACAAGCAAGTATTCTGAAACAGCAACGTGACGCAGAGGCTTTGCAAAAGTTGGCGTAAAGCGGGAAACATCATCAGGCACTTTAACTGAGTATGTTTACATGGACACCAATACTCAGGTTTTAATATGATTAAGACAATACTCTGATTAGGAGTCTACCATGTAAACAGCGATTTTTGATTACCTTAAAGGACCACAGCCACCCTCGTCACAAAATTACAAAATTTTCTTTCCATTCAATGCGCGGAATTAAATTCCATTAAAACAACACTCTTCCACCAGCCCTTACATCATATTCTCATCCAATACCTCAATACAGAACAATAGGATGCTGAATGAAAGTGAAAGTTCCGATCTGCAGTTAAAGTCGAAAGATTAAAAATGAAACTCTTGAAATTACATTAAACTCTGGAGGAAATGTGGATAGGCTGGCGACGCAATGACATTAATCAGTCTATGTGCTACAACATGTAAAACGGGATCATGAAAGAAACATTCAAAAAGCAGCTCATGTAAACACCTTAATCATATTACTGTCTTATTCAGATTAAGGCAAATCATTAGATTACTGATGTCCATGCAAAAGTAGTCCCAAGCCCCAACCCTATAAAAAAGGTGTTCCCTGATTTTGATGACAGCCTTTCCACAGGTTAGTAGTAAGCTAATGTAATGTTAATTGTATAATGCAAATCATGCTAATCATGCTAACAAACAAATGATCAAAAGAAATAGATAAATGCTATTTAATTTAAATATATAATATATGAATTGATGTACTCTTTAATTAAAATGATAAAAATTTATAAATGATTAAGATTTTTTTTGGAAGTCATCCACCATAATTTTGTGGCTCAAAAGTATTGATTTATTGAAATAACCTAAACCTAGTTTTAAGTCTGTTTAATTGATAGAAGTTGAAGTGACTTGTAAAGTAAATTTGATATACATTTACATTGAACTAAAACATATAAAGCAGTAGCCATTTTTACAGTGTACATTTACAGTGTGCGATTTACAAAATATATTTATGGAAGATCTTTACTTAAAGGGCACCTACACACTTTTAGAAATAAAGGTACGCAAGCTGTCACTGGGGTGGTACCTTTTCAAGAGGTACAAACTTGTACCTACAAGGTCCATATTAATACTTTAAGGGTACATATTAGTATCTAAAAAGAACAAAAGTATTCCTCTTAAAATTTAATATATAATTTTGAGGTACCAATATGAACCCTTTAAGTACAAATTTGTACCTTTTGAAAAGGTACCACCCCAGTTGTGTACCTTTATTTCTGAGAGTGTATGGTGAAAAATCTACTTTTCAAGCAGTTTGGACAGACGTATGTAGTGTATGTATAGTGTATAGACCATTTTAAGGGATGTAAACAAAAACAATGGTCCCAACGTATTTCCTGTTTTACATTTTTAATTTCTATAGCTTCCAAGAATCCAAAAAGAGCCACATATTGACAAATAATGTCATGATAGCTGTTCTAACATTAAGGTATGATTGAATTCCCTCTTTTAACATTTATAAAAAAGTTTGATAACAAGCAGGAAATGTTCATGGGTCAATGACATCACCACATTGAAATGGTCTATATGCCATCATATTGGGGTGATATAAACACACCTAGTGCTTTTTTTTCAATTTAACAACATAAAAATGGTAGACCAATTGGAGCAGTTTTGAGACTTAACGCAGGAGTGCGGTCCCCCCGCCCACCGAATTGATTGACAGCCGCGTATTAACATGTCTCTGTAGTAATGTGTATAATCATATCAACAAGAAAGGACGTGCGCAAAGCAACCGGGAATAAAAGGTCTGTTCAGTTTGCTAGGATCATCAATTATCATCAAATGTGATCTAGAGTGAATTTTACAAGTTTAAAATGTTTTAAAACAGTACGTGTGTAATAAATTACAGCGATTTACTTTAGCTTTACTTCATCACCACAGCCGCATATCAGTACAATTATAAAAGAAGACGCTTCAATCCTGGTTTGTTGACGTCAAATCAGGTTTATTTTGTACATTAACGTAACAGATATCCATACAGCAGTGGATATTAACCTGTATCCTGTCACATTTGCGTGCAAAAAGAGTGCAAAGCTAAACGCGCGCGTTGTGTGTGTGTGTGTGTGTGTGTGTGTGTGTG
>CAIGQZ010025690.1:2765598-2783658 GCA_903798205.1 Danio tinwini
TGTGTGTGTGTGTGTGTGTGTGTGTGTGTGTGTGTGTGTGTACATGAACTTTGTAACGACATTGTGTGCGACTCAACATTGCAGCTCCACAACAAATACATTAAATACTCTTTGGTAAAGTTTTTACTGTAATAATTCTCACAAAAGTTACGTGAGATCTGCTTCCTTCTTGTCTGTCTGTATGTCTGACACAGCCGAGGGAGGAAATTAAGGCACGCTGACAGGCACGTGGGAACTGTGGGCGTGAAGGACTAGCCTTAAAGGCACAGTACACAACAACAATTCCTGATGGTTAAAGCTGTAAAATAGAAACTTCTAAAAGGTATAATGAAAAATCTGATGGGTGTTTTGAGCTGAAACTTTGCAGACACATTCTGGAGACACTACAGATTTATATTAAATCTGAAAAAATGGGTAACCTAGGTGCTCTTTAATATTAGAATGAGTTCTGGCATGAAATAAAAAAAATATATATTTTTGACCCATACTGTACAACACATATTTGGCAATTGCTGCAATTATAACCAGATAACATAAGACTCTTAACAAGACTAAAGATTGTAGGTTCCTTTTTTACACCGTTTGTTGGAAATATGGTGTTGGGAAACGCTGTGTCGTAGATTTGTGATAAATTGTTGTGTAACAATACTTTTAGAAAATGCATCAATTATATTGAGAGAAATGTAAAAACTCAATTTACTAATATCAAAGCATGGTGAGGAATAATCGCCCAAGATTGCGTTTTTTTTTTTTATTACAAACAGTTTTTTACCCCATTATAAAACCTTAATCCCCCTTATTACAACAACACTCTTTCAACACAACTGTCCAAATTAGTCTAATTTAGCCATCACAATAGCTTGAAATGATAAATAGCTGCTGCATCAACGTCATTACCCATATGTTGTCCTTGGCCTAATTTTCGAGTGGGTAAAAGCCACAAGGAGCAGCTGTGGTTAAACATTATGTAGAATTAAATAAATGAGAACAAAGGTGTTCTTCAATTAAATAATCATAGTTTAATGGTCGGGTGATGGCGCTAAACGCATGTGTTTATTTTGTGTTAAAAAGCTGAATTAAAGGGAAAGTTCACCAGAAAATTATCATGTACTCACCATTCACTTGTTCAAAACATACTTGTGTTTCTTGCTTCTGTTGAACACAAAAGAAGATATTTTGAAAAATGCTGTTTGCTGGAACCCATTGACTTCCACTGTATTTTTTTTCCTATTATAGAAGTCAGTGGGTCCCAGTATTGAGCATTCTTCAAAATATCTTTGTCTGTCAAAAATCAACCTTGCTTTTGATTATTATCGATATGGCTTTGCCAGCAAGGAGTTAAATAACCATTGGGATATGCACTTATATTATAATTTAGTAGCTTGTAGATTTGATGACAGTGTAACAGTTTAACAAATACAACAGAACAAAATCAGCACGCCCTATTCCATGTCTCTTTTGCATTTTTTCCATGTTATCCAAACCATCTATGATATTTCTGAGGCGTTGTGGCTGAAACAAAAACTTCTGTCCATATCTAGCATACTTTAGAATAATGATAGCATAAAAAAACACCTTCGCTAAAGTGATATTGGTGTTATGAGTGTTGTCTCTTTTTGTTAAATCTCTAAAGTGAATATAGATAGCCTCCCTCAGTAATCATATTAAAATTAATCTTTTGTTTCAATTCTAAAGATTGCTGGAATACCTGGTGTAAAACTAAATTTTACTTAATGATGCAAAAACATTTACAACACTCACAACAATAACATTTTATTTATTTTACTTCATTTGTATACTCTTAATGTTGTGGAATGTATTCCTTGTGGTAAAAGAGTATCGGATATCGATTTTGTTTGTATTGTATTGAAGTTTGAAATGTCAGTATTGTGACGACACAAAAAAAAGAAACTCATTAAGGTTTAAAACCACATGAGGGAGAGGAAATAATGAGGTAATTGTCATTTTTGGGTGAACTATCCCCATTAACAGAAATGATAACCATATTCAAAATAGCATCCGGAACACACACATATACTTACAATAATTGACTTGATTATACTGTTCTTGTTGTGAGTTTTTAATGATTTATGGTTATTGAATGATTCAATGAATGATTATAATTAATACACACAAATGTGTTAATGGAAAAAACAAATGAATACTACATTACAATAATATAGCATATTTTTATACTGTAACATCATATTATCAGTTAAACTACAACAAGAGTGTCCAAACTCGGTCCTGGAAGGCTGGTGTCCTGCATAGTTTAGTTACAACTTCCTTCAAAACACCTGCCTGGAGCTTTCTAGTATACTTGATTAGCCTGTTCAGGTGTGTTTAATTAGGGTTGGAACTAAAATATGCAGGACACCGGCCCTTCAGGACCGAGTTTGGACAGCCCTGAATTACGATATTGGCACGGATGTAAGTGTAATTACTAAATATAGTCAATATGACTGCTATTTGTTATTTGTAAGTGATGAAGTTAACACACACTGCAAGTGTCCAAAATCCTCCACTCCTCACTGTAAATAAATGTTGGGTCCATACAATTCCTTCATGTTGTCCCAAAACAAATAGATTGTTAACTTAATAGTTTTTACAAATTTAAGTTTATTGAACACAAAACTATTAAGTTGTCCCAAAAAAACGTTTTGTTGTTTTAACTCATTTTAAATACGTAGTTTAGTAAACTCTCCGTAGAGCTTGCAGCT
The DNA here is from genome assembly GCA_903798205.1 of Danio tinwini. Classification (NCBI taxonomy): domain Eukaryota; kingdom Metazoa; phylum Chordata; class Actinopteri; order Cypriniformes; family Danionidae; genus Danio; species Danio tinwini. The sequence goes on from CAIGQZ010025690.1 coordinate 2,768,319, forward strand.
CATGGCCTCTGGACTGCTTTGTCATTGTGCCTCTGGATTGCTTGACCCTGCTATTGCTGCTTGCAGCTATATTTAGGGGCCAAGCTAAGAAGGTGCGTAGGCACCTATTGTATCCATTCCAATTCTTATTATTATTCTTCCAACTTCTTCTTCCACTCTGGGACTCTATGGCAGCCCTATGAACAGTTTGTGGCATTTGCGCAAACTTGGCACACTGATAGAGGACAATCTGATCTTCAACCACAACAAATTTGGACTCTCTAACTCAAACTCTCTAGCAAATGTCACCCAACCGCCATTTTACTACATTAGAATTAGAGAATTAATGAACAACAATTAAACTGTTATGGCCCTTAAGACGGATTTTTTAAAAACGTAACAAACTAAAATTCTCCAAATGAATTTTTTATTAACGTATAATGTTACATTACATTATTAAGTTACGTTGTTACATTACATGATTAAGTAAACAGCAAAACAATCCAAAACGATGAGAGATGGGGAGCCCAACAACATAATAAATTAATAACCAAACAAACAAATCTAAAGCAGGTTGGCACTTCCCACTTCAAAATAAAGTTTAAAAAGTACAAAAGAGAATTTGATTGGTGTGGGGGAATGATTTTAAAGCCTGACTTCATCAAATCAACCAATAGAAAACTAAAAAGATAAATCAACATCAATTGAAGGTGTGGTTATGGGCATGAGCAAATACCATAACATAAACAAAAAGAGTTGAATTCTGTGCTGAAGTTGACTCTGATTCTGTAAATGGTACCACATTTGGTTTGAAACTTTGCAACCATTTAAAAAAGTACATACTATTTAACATGAATGTGTGTAGTAGGAGTAAAATCCGGATGCACCGTATCAATTATTCCAAACAGAGATGTAATAAATTATGGCAATCATAGAGATTCCAGTTCTCTTATCCCTTGCTCTCTCCTCGGAACTACTACTCAACCAATAAACAATTAATATTTTACACACGAGATAAAGTTCTGCAACTACTACTTAGTCTCCCTATCGGCTGTCATTTTTTGGAACACAACATTCAGAGCCTTTGTGCATGAGCTTCCTGTTGTGTTTACACCAGAGCCAATGTATCAGGCATAAACAAAGCTTCTTCACTCGCTGTCTAGCACACACTTTCAGTACATTCAAGACAGCATCCAGCTCTTCTCTTGATTTTCAAAGCTAAATCCTTTCATGAAAACAAAACACATATAATACTTGCTTATATTACTTTGAGGGGTTATAATACACTCACTTTATTAGGCACACCTTACTAGTACTGTGTTGGACTGCCTTTTGCCTTCAGAACTGTCTTAATCTTTTGTGGCATAGATTCAACAAAATATTGAAAATATTCCTCAGAGATTTTGGTTCATATTGACATGATAAAATCATGCAGTTGCTGCAGATTTGTCAGCTGCACATCCAGGATGCAAATCTCCCATTCCACCACATCCCAAAAATACTCTATTGGATTGAGATCTGGTGACTGTGCAGGCAATTTGAGTACAGTCAACTTGTTGTCATGTTCAAGAAACTAGTTTGAGATGATTTGCGCTTTATAACATGGCGCATTATCCTACTGGAAGTAGCCATCAGAAGATGGGTACACTGTGGTTATAAAGTGTTAGACATGGTCAGCAACAATACTCAGGTAGGCTGTGGTGTTGATACGATGCTCAATTGGTACTAATGGGCCCAAAGTGTGCCAAGAAAATATCCCCATTACACCACCAGCACCAGCCTGAACCGTTGATACAAGGCAGGATGGATCCATGCTTTCATGTTGTTGACGCAAAATTCTGACCCTACCATCTGAATTTTGCAGCAGAAATCGAGACTCATCAGACCAGACGTTTTTCCAATCTTCTATTGTCCAATTTTGGTGAGCCTGTGCAAATTATAGCCTCAGTTTCCTGTTCTTAGCTGACAAGAGTAGCACTCAGTATAATATTCTGCTGTTAGCCCATCTGCCTCAAGTTTGTAATGAGTGGCTATTTGAGTTACTGTTGCCTTTCTATCAGCTCGAACCATTTGTTTGGCCATTCTCTTATGACCTCTGGCATCAACAAGGCATTTGCACCCACAGAACTGCCACTCACTGGATATTTTCTCTTTTTCGGACCATTCTCTGTAAACCCTAGAGAAACCCTCTAGGGTTTACAGAGAATGGTCCGAAAAAGAGAAAATATGGCTGTGCACGAAAATGCCAGTAGATCAGCAGTTTCTGAAATACTCAGACCAGCCGATCTGACACCAACAGCCATGCCACGTTTAAAGTCACTTAAATCACCTTTTTTTACCTATTCTGATGCTAGGTTACAAGCAATTGGACAGATGTACCTAATAAAGTGGCCAGTGAGTGGACTGTATATAGGATTCATATTATATTTAGGCCTAATCCCAATTCTACCTCTTAGCCCTTCCCCTTGCCCCTCATTTTGTGCGTTTCTGTGAAGGGGTAGAGGTGTCCCAATTCTCTTAAGCTTGAAGGAGTAGAGCTAAGGGGAAGGGGTGAATAGCCCTTTGAACAAAGATTTTTCAGGACCACACTCGAAATGAAGGGGTAAGAAAATTTCCCAGAATACACCAGCCACAACACCAGCAAAGCTGCAACCGGAAGTAAGGAGATCCACAAATTAATATTTTTTGTTATTATTACTAATTTTTACAACAAAAAAACACGTTTTAAAATATTAATAACAGTGTTTGCGTTTTACCGTCTGCTAAAACTGCTAAATTTCCCACAACATTATGACACTCGAATACCCTGTCAGTAATGTCTAGTGGCTGGGAATGGGCTTTTTACAGTGTCTGCTAAAATGTTAATGTTGTTTTCTTGTGTTTACATAAATGAATACGGCCACTGTGTTAAATGCACAGTACAGTTACGATCGTATTGCCACATTAGATCGTTATGATAACATAATATATGCCTAGAGTGATTTTCTGAAGATAAGTATCAAAAAATAAAGCAACTGGAATAACTACAGCAGTCGCAATCATCTGATCTCATATGAAGCAAGAGCTCATGATGACATCTGATGACGTGTGCAGGTGCTGTAGTGCTGTCCCAATTGTTAGGGGTAAATTTTGAAGCCCTTCCCCTTCACACTCGGTTTTAAGGGTCAAGGGGAAAGGGTAGGGGTACAAAAATAGAATTAGGATTGGGCCTTAATACTCTTTTTTACATTGTTTTTGAAGTGACCTGATTATATGGAATGGTTTATACACTAAAAAAAGTTATTCAATTAATCATATTTTTTAAAGGTAAGTGTTTGCAAACAAATTATGTGGACTGAATTTAAACAAATTAAATGTAGTATTGTTCAACAAAAATAAATCTAATAAATTATCTTCAGTTTAACTAGTACATATCAACTAGTACACTCTTATCTGTAATATTGAAATAATGACAAAAGAAACGTATATGTAAGATTAACAGGATTTTGTATATACTGTAACAGGCAATCTGAATCATTTATGGAAATCTGAAGCGTTGGATTCCGTGCGAATAGACTAATAGGATAAAATAAAAAGCATAAATTCAGTATTATGGATTATACCATCTTATTCACCCATAAACACATCGTTTGCCATCCGTCTAAATCCTGTATGTGTAAGTAATCATGGTGTTTATAGCTGTGCATGTATAAAACCGCCAATCACTGCAAGCCAAACTGACACACTAGATAAATTAACTCATAAACACAGCGCATACTCACTAACCCATTTAGGTTAAGCTAACATGCTCTTTTAACAAACTCGGAAGGTGGTCAAAGTCACCCCTGCATGCCTTCGTCAATCTTGTTAAAATTTAATTGCTCCATAAATTATACAACTGATTTAATCATGTGGCGGCATGCATTTGATAAGCCCATGCTGAACCGTTAAGTGTCTCTGAGACTCCCAGTGTCATGTCTTATATTTCAAAAGTGACAGCAAACCTCCAAAGGCTACATTGAAAATACAGCACGAGTGCAATTAAGTTAACAAGGTTTACTACATCTTTTTTTTTTGCTCTGAATATCTTACTTTCAAACTAAGTTCGTTAATAGATGAAACAAATTACTACTAAAGCGATTCAATCCCAAACTCCAAATTAAACTTGCTCCCAAAAATGCATGTTTGCACTGGGACTAAGCACTAAGAAATCCTCTTACACACATCCATTCCAATCCAGCAGAACATGAAAAACACAGTGCGAACAGCCATGTGGACTGCAGTTATAAATAACGTAAAACTAAATTTTTTTGGATGCCCCCCTAGGTGTCCGACAGATGTGACTTTGTTTACGTGAATGGAAAAGAAAGCCAGGGTCGACTGAGGATGCTGGTGAACTTCACCTACAGTTACCTGAGCGCTCAGCTGGAAATGAAGGTTTGGTTCCCTCGTCTGCCACTGGATATTGAGGTGTCTGATTCAGAGCTGAGTCCCATCAAGAGCTGGAGGATCCCAATTATGTCCACCAAGAGGTACCAACATACTGTGATCAAATTAGCATACATATTTCTTTAGTTATATGGTAACAAACCAAGTTTTCAGCACAGCTTGGGAGGAAAAATGTTGCTTTTCCCTGCTGAAAAATCCAGCTTAAACCAGCCTAAGCTGGTTGGCTGGTTTTAGCTGGTCGACCAGCCTGGTTTTAGAGGGTTTTTGGTCATTTCCAACCTGGTTTTAGCTGGTCAGGCTGGAAAATGACCAGCTAAAGCCTGGCTTAAGCTGGACATAGCTGGTTTTGGCTGGGCTCCCAACCTGGCTAGGCTGGTCAAGCTGGTTTTAGCTGGTTATCTCCCAGCCTGACCAGCTAAAACCAGGCTGGAAATGGCCAAAACCCCCTCTAAAACCAGCCTGGTTGACCAGCTAAAACTAGCCAACCAGCCTAGGCTGGTTTAAGCTGTTTTTTCACTAGGGTTTCCACTCCACTTTGTTATGATACAGTTTAAGTACAGGAGTGATGGGTTTCCAGGTGTCTGAGTGTTTACCCAGAGATTTAAAAGAAGAGGCACAGACCACTTTCAGTCTCTCCATAGGCCTTTAAAGACTATTTTAATGTGCCAGTGTCACTGGCCCATAAGTAATTCCTGCTTGTTGTCAATCTATTTCAGAAGTATAACAAGAGGCCATTCAATCATTAATTTTCCTTTGGCTTAGTCCTTTATTCATCAGGGGTCACCACAACCGAAGGAACCGCCAACTATTCCAGCATATGCTTTACGCAGTGGATACTCTTCCAGCCACAAACCAGTACTGGGAAACACCCATACACTCTCGTATTTACACACACATACCCATACAGTATGACCAATTTAGTTCATCCAATTCACCTATAGCGCATGTCTTTGGACTGTGGGGGAAACTAAAGCACTCGGAGGAAGCCCACGCAAACACGGGAAGAACATGCAAACTCCACACTGACCCAACAGGAACTCAAACCAGTGCCCTTTTTGCTGTGAGGTGACAGTGCTAACCACTGAGCCACTGTGCCTCCCCAAGAGGCAATTTAATTGTGACTTAACGTTAAAACAGCTACCATAACATTATTTATCAATATGCGGACCTTTTTTGTATTCTCGGAAGCTATGGAAATTAAAAATGGAACACAGGAAATACGTTGCATTATTGTTTACACCCTTCAAAATGGTGATTTGATTTACAGTACTCTCCAGTGCCATTGTCCACACACAGGTAAGACAATTAACTCAAAAGCAGGCAAAATGGAAAAGACACTTAAACATCAGTCACAACATAAAAGGTATTTTAACTCAAGAATTATGGGGGAAAGAGGCTGAATGATGTATTGGATGATTGATGCTGGTAGTGAGACTGGTAGTGACGATTCTCTCAGACTAATCTGTGTTCAACGGTATGTATATGTACTGTTTTGGTAACAGTAAAGCTCGTCTGGAACTTCATCCAAGGTTATACTAAAAATCTGCCAGGTAATAGGTAGGGAACGCAAAATAAAAGCCCCCAAACGTGAGCTGCACTGTTCTGACAGTACGCTCGTGTAAGGTTGAGGATTTCATTTTAAAGCATTTAGGTTGTGTTCACAGTTGGCTAATTAATACAAACTAGATTACTCTGTTTGTGTGGTTCATTTAAGTGTACACACTTGCATGGCTTTCAAACCTTGGAGTGTGTGCCAAACAAGTGGAGCAAGATGAGTCTATCTCGGTCTGCTTCTACTAATAACACAAAATGTATTGAAATGAATATCAAAATTATAAAACAACCTACAATTGCTACATTTTGATGTCTGAGTCAATGCTTATATCCTAACAAGACCAAAAAAAAAGCTCATCTTAAATATTATATTTATATATTTTTTAAGAATTACATCTATTCTAAAGCTTAACAAATAGCTTAAATGAGATATTTGAAAAATAATTGATCACAATCAGAGAACACTTTTAGATTCTCCTGGATTTGGGTGTTAATCTGGCATTTAATGGTAATTTTGTTAATTGCCTGACCAATCATATTAAACCGACAGTCTAATTGACATTGGAAGATGGTGAGCCATTCTAAACGCACTGAAACCCTCTCGAGAGTCCAGATGAAATCAAGAATTAAGTTGGATTCAAACAGCACATTTGTCTTAGACTCAGTACACATACACAAACAAAACAACATGTAACAGTTATCAACAATAATGAGATATAAAATGCCTTCTAAGTAATTTACCATTTCAAATGCTAAAGCACACTGGTATAAATGACTTCTTGCAATGATTACTTTCACACAACTTAACTCTTTATCACTTCCCCAATAACAGGATACATTGAAAATAAAAGATGATTTGGATCATTTGCTATTAATTGTGCATTCCTAAAAACCAACAACTCATAGGTTGACTAAAGTGATGTATACTTTCTTACACCAATTACTTTTATGGCAATTTAACAAGACATGCAAGTTGTGTTTTTGATTGAACTGAAAGGCTGCCATACCAAGCCTGCATACTATAATTTAGTCAACTTTCCTAAACTGCTTGATAATACAGCAACATATTTGTTAAAAGTTTTTACTTTCACCAATCAGTCTGAGTCTCCTTAAAAAAGAAAAGAAAAAAAAAGTCTTTGTTAGACTTTGAACTTTGAGCAGACATAGTCAATGTGGACTTTCCAAGTCAGTATAAAGTCAATGACCACCCCAAGATACTTCAAGGTATCCACTTGTTCAATCACATTTCTGTGGATAATTACTGGACTCTAATTACCAGTAAGAGATGACCCTTTTATTCATAAAAAAAAGAGTGCTTTTTTTTCAGATCTTTGATTTCTATAATATTGTATCTCATTTAAAATCCCTTAAAATATCTGCATGTCCATGAAAGACAGATGAAGACATGAGAGGACAGGATAATATGGAATTTCTAAATGGGCAAATGTAATGATCAATGAGTCCCTGTTGGACAGCAAACTTAAATAATTGGCTGAAGCCATTGAGATAATGAAATGCAGCCTAGGCTCCTGAGCTAAACCTTGTAGAGAATTGCAAGAAAATCCTTGCAAACAAAGTTAGGTCTAATAAATCCCCTGCAGTCAGTAAACTGTGGCAGAAGAATTATTTCATATCATCAGTGACAGACTAGTTCTGTCCTGTAAAAGACTAGTAATGTCTTGTGGCCACATACGAGCTGAAGTCACAGTAACCTGTAACCTTCAGAGATTTTAGGTGTAATCTTGCTTCGTGCAACATAAAATTGCTGCTCTCTAATTTTGATCATCGTGTTTTCAACCGAATTAGGGTTTTAGTTTGTTTTCAATTCATATTTTGCCATTGGTGTAGACAGATACAAGTAGATATAGACAAGTAGACCTACCTTAGTCTTATCTGTTGGACAAATTTAGGATTAAAGATGAGTGCCTTCAATACCCTATTTAACACACATTATCTACAAAACACAAAGCTTCCAATAGCAGGAAATAATCTGAAACATCCACACTTTGTATTATAAAACATGATTACATAACATAAAATGGTTGTGTTGATTGTAAAGGCAAAATAGCATTAATGCAATCCATTTACAGGGAGTTAGAATATTTGAGCCAGAAAATGCGTTCACGCTGTAAATCCAGTTTCATAAGGGTCAAGTAGATTATGAAATTGTGAATAAGATTGTATAAGGTTATGCATAGGTTAAATTCTATTGTGTAATGGATTACATCAGGCTGAAACATCCCTTTATTAATTCACAGTTTGATCTAATCAAGTGAGTCAGTGTCTGATTCGTGCTCTCCATTCTTTTCTACATTATTTGTATTACATAAATGTGTACATGTGGTTCCTTTTCCCTGTGAGGTCTAATCTGAGCTGTTATGAAGACAAGGAAAGGTGACAGATGGACTTGCATGACTATAAGTGGGTTAACAGTCACATCTTTATGTCTTCAACAGTAAAGCAGGCTGGAGCAGTGAAGAAGAGCGCAAGGGCCGAGGCTGTATGCTGCAGTTTCAGCACGCTCTGGTTCGTGTCCTGACGCACTTCGTGGCAGAGCAATCAGACCCTCGGGAGCCGCAGGCATTCTTCCTGGGTTCCGATTGGCAGGTGGATGTGACCAGGCTGGTGCGGTACTTTCTGAAGGTGGAGGACACTAATGTTGTCCGTCTGCAGGCAGGCAGAGTGCTGTCAGGACAAGATGTGGGCACCACTACTATAAAGGTACGATTCCGTCAGTTGATCAGTTGACTGTGGCTTATATATGATCAATCAGGCCACACATACAGTACAGTCAAGCCAAAATGTATTCATACACCTTCAGACAGCAGCTTTTTCTGTTCCTGTTGGGTTTTAGTCCACTGCATGAACTGTAGTGTAATACACACACTACCATATATACAGTATATGGGTTGTGGACTGCATTTTCTTTGTCACACATGACAAAAATTAATATATTAGTATTGTCATCACTTAAAATGCAGTAAATGGTCTGTAACCCATCAGTACTACTGCACCTAACACAGTCTGTGCTGGGGTTGAACCCTGTTCAAGATCATGTGACTGAAGGACCCTGTTCAAGATCATGTGACTGAAGGACCCTGTGAGGTCCACGATATGCAACTGTTACGTTTTAGTTTCAAAGTTGTTCACGTTTAACTTTTTGAAACCACCATAACATTGGTTATATAACATGTATAACATTTTGTTGTGCTTTGGTAAGACACCCCTATTAGTTAAAAAAGTCCGACAAGTCATGGAGAAAAAAAATCTGAATTTCATATATAAAAAAAAGCACTTTATCAAGAAAAATGTCCAATAATGAAGATAAATCGTAAATGTTGTCACAACATAGGACATATTTAAGGTACAGTTCAGTAAAAATGTAAAAAAAAAAAACAAAAAAAACAGTGAATACATTGATAAAGTTTATATTTAACCATAGACTGTAAAAGATATGGACACAGTATCCGTGACGTCACCAATTAGTTTTTGAAGAGCGCAAATGAAACTACAAGTAGGCGTGGCCAACAGTCACCATTTTGTTTGCACATCATCGCGTCGACCGGGAGTTGAAGCTACAGATGCCTGCTAGCATTTTGCTTAGATGGGCTTTCCTTTGGGACAAACGCTTAACAAAACAAAATACTTCATTACCTATTTGTGTTCTGATCACTTGTGCTTATTTGTACACTATATCAATAAAGTGTTTGGACTTTTAAAAACACTGTTGTAATACAATGAGCCACTAAGCATAGTTTTTATGCTAATTGTATGCTAATTAGCATTGCTAATTACTTCTAAAGACTTCAAATGTTGTCTGTATGCAAGGCTGTTTATGAAATCCAGGCATAACACTGCATGACAACATTTCAGTTGACTGTTCTGGAGCCTACAGCTAAGCAATCTGTCAGATTTTGGAGTGCATTACAGTTCTAAAGAAAATTATCAATGATACATTATCTTAAATAAAACAAATTTATAAATATGGTGTACAAGTATATAACTTCACTCACCTGGGAAATAGAGGCCACTTGAAGGGTTTGTGAACAGCATGCCATATTATCTGATAATTTTATGAAATAATTCCAAAAGGGCAGTTGACTGTGCAAAGCCACATAAAACAAAACAAAAATATGATGTATATGCCGAGTTCAGCAGCTAACCAGCCAGAATCAGCTGAGGTGACATGATGGCAACCAGCGAGACCTAGCTGTCACTCAAGTGGCCACGCCCTTAATTATGCAGACTTAATATAACTTAATATAAACAAAACGGATGAGTTATAAAAAATTTACCCCCTCACAGTCATCCTGAAGGGTAATATTAGCTATATACACTGTCGCAGGTAAGAGATCACACGGACACAGAGAGACATGTGCAGGGCAGTGAATTCTGTGCCCAAAGTGGTCCGGTGATCGACCTCTATTATGGAGCCAGGCTCAGCGGAATTTCAATGATTTGCAGTTTCAGTTACTTCCGTATTGGCTTCACGAGGGAGAGCTGGATCTATGTTGCTTGTATGTCAACATACATATTTAGATTTGACAGCAAATCATTATGACCATCTTACTAACCATGTGTCTTCATTTGTTTAGGTCCTTTCCCCGCTGTCAGACTCCATCCTTGCAGAGAGGACAGTAAAAGTTGTGGAAGAAAGAGTGACTATCACTGAACTGGGCCTGCAGTTGATCAGTGGTCTCACACTCAACCTTCAGCTCAACATGGGAAGTAATCGAGTCATTAGTGCCACGGCAACCACACAGGAAGTGCTCAGCAATCCTAAACAGGTCATTGCAGTACCCACTTTTGTAGTCTTAACCAACATTCCTTACCAATAATACTAAATAATGCTTTTAATCTCATTTCAGGAAGCGGTGTTGAGCTCCTGGCTACAATTTAGCGATGGCTCCCTCACCCCACTAGACATTTATGACCCTGCTCACTACCGTCTGACTGTGACCTCATTGGACGAAGGCGTGATCTCTGTGCAGGACTCGTCTATGACTGTTGTGGCAGAAGGTGAGGGGCAAGGAACGCTGGTGAGAGCTGAGATGACCATCTGTGAGGTCTGTCAGAAATCCAAGCGCAAAAGCACTTTAGCTGTGGGCAGTGGGAGCTTGACGGTAAAGTTCCAGGCAAACAGCAGACGTCCCGAAAACAGTAGCGCCAACAATAACGGCACCGCAAACAGCACAGGACTCAATTCTGGTGTCTATGTAAAAGAAAACAGCAGCGAACGTGATGCTGAAGGAGAGGAGGTGGAGTCTGAGAAGAAGCTGCAGCTGCCAGAACAGGTTTCCAGTAGAAATTCCGAGTCTGAGCGAGAGCAAAGTGCCTTGACGAAGATTACCACCACAGTCAAGTCCACAGCGAGAGAATCGACTATTGTGAGCATCGCCAATGATTTAGGAGTGGAGCGAGCTAATGATGCCTCGGCTGGAGTCAGTAAACCTGGGAATATTCTAAACAGCGGAAATTTCTTTAGTACGGGTAAAGCCGGGAGTGACGGTAACACCGGAATTTCCTGGAATAGTAATGAAGTTTCAGAGGGTTCGATGTTCAGCACTGGGAAGGCTTCTGGGAATTTAGTGAACTACAATAACTACCCTCCTCAAGAGGAAATCCCTAATGAGAAGCCAAAAACTGACTATGGAGAGGATGATGATGATATTGAGGGCCCACTATCAAACCGTCCACTTACAGATCTAGAGATTGGGATGTATGCACTACTTGGAGTATTCTGCTTGGCTATCTTAGTATTTATGGTAAACTGCGTATCGTACTTGGTTAAATTCCGACACAAGCAGACGCCTGCTCAAATTTCTGAGCAGACCGGTCATCGGCATGACTGGGTATGGCTGGGAACGGATGCTGAGCTGGTTATGAATGTCAATGGAAGCCCGTTACAGCAAGATGCTCACAACACATCTGTAATTGACATCGGACCCAACACTGAGCCCTGTGGCACTCTCACTAGAAGGACCTCATGTCAGGTGTCTTCTGTCTCAAATGACTCTAATACTGGGTGCGTAGGATCCCTCACAGCAAAGCCAGCTCGAAGTGAATCCCTGCATTCGCCCACTAGTAAGAGGAAAAGGGTTCAGTTCACCACTTTCACATCCTTGGATAGACAAACGTCTCCTAAAACTTTACCACAAGAGAACGGACATGGTATTAACTGGGTGGGAAAGGAGGACAACTGTATGTCACCTGAAGTATCAGCTGCTGAGTCTTTGCAAAAAATGTGATTTTGGCTCATGAGCAGCCTGATTTATGCACCCATAATGAATATCTTTCTATCGGGGTGGCCAACTCTGTTCTTAAAAAAATGTAGGTCAATGGACAGAGTTGCCTGCCCCTGCTCTATATGGTCACCCGAATGCCTTCTTTCTAAGGGAAAGTTGTTCTGTTGGACTGTCAGGATAAACAATGCAGCTTCATGGATTTGACGTGACTTTCTGAAAGATCAATTCTGCCTTGATGACTGCTCTATTTTTGTGAATTATTAAAAGTACCCAAAAAGGTCTCCTTGAAATAATTAGCCAAATTCTTTTCATTTTTTTTTTTTCGTTTGTCTTCCTCAGTGTGCTTTCAAAGGGAAACCTAAAGAGAGCCAAACACTGAGCTGACTCTCCGTAGCACTTAAATGACTTCTACTCATTCGTTTGATACTTTGCACCGTTCGGTTTTTGAATACAAAATCGCATGTGAATATTGTACAGATAAACGTTCACTTTGTTGAGGCATTTCGTCACCCTGCATTTGTAAGTACAGTCAATTGTTTTGTGTTCCATTAAATGCCACATTAATGTTCAGTGCTTTGTGCAATGATATGAAATAGAGACCATTTCATTAAAAGTAAACATTATTTTTTATCTTTTGTAATCCTTGATTTTTCAGTACTAGAATGTAAAGGAGTGCTAGCAGGCTTTCACACTGGTAAAATGTGTCTGCTAAATCTAGATTAGGACTTACCAATGAAATGAAAATGGTGGGCTATAATGCAAACAGATGTTATAGAGGAAAATGATTTTGTACAGTTGGAGTTGACCAATTTTCACAAAAAAATTGCAGAACATATATGGTTGAAATAGGACTGGGCGATATGACACAACTATATATCAGGAAAAAAATATATATATTGTAAGGTTTAGCCAGTTAGTCCAACGACGGTGTTTACTGGTGGACAAAGGTTCACTTCGGTCCTTCCAGTGCACAATGTTGATTTACTTCAAATTAACCTCATATCGGATTCCAATTTTAGTATGAAGTGGTTTGTAGCAAATTTATTACAAATAAAAAGCTTAAAAAATCACATGTACATAAGTATTCACAGCCTTTGCCGTGAAGCTCTAAATTGAGCTCAGGTACATTCTGTTTCCACTGATCATTCTTAAGATGTTTCAGCAGCTTTGGAGTTCACCTGTGGAAAATTCAGTTGGTTGGACATGATTTGAAAAGGCATACACCTGTCTGTATAAGGTCCCAGGGTTGACAGTGCATGTCAAAGCACAAACCAAGCATGAAGACAAAGGAATTGTCTGTAGACCTTAAAGACAGGATTGTCTCGACGCACAAGGCTGGGGAAGGTTACAGAAAAAATGAACCAGTTCCAATGAGCACAGTGGCCTCCATCATCCGTAAGTGGAAGATGTTTGGAACCACCAGGACTCTTCCTAGAGCTGGCCGGCCATCTAAGCTGAGTGATTAGGGGAGAAGGGCCTTAGTCAGGAAGGTAATCAATAGCCTGATGGTCACTCTGTCTGAGCTCCAGCGTTTTTCTGTGGAGAGAGGAGAACCTTACAGAAGGACAACCATCTGTGCAGCAATTCACCAATCAGGCCTGTATGGTAGAGTGGCCAGATGGTAGTCACTCCCCACCTGGAATTTGCCAAAAGGCCTCTGATGGACTCTTAGACCATAAGAAACAAAATTCTCTGGTCTGATGACACAAAAATTAAACTCTTCGGAGTGAATGCCAGGTGTTACGTATGGTGAAAACTAGGCACCACTTATGACCAGGCTAATACCATCCCTACAGGGAACTGGAAGACTAGTCAGGGTAGAGGGATAGATGAATGCAGCACTGTACAGACACACCCTAAATGAAACTCTGCTTCAGAGCGCTCTTGACCTCAGACTGGGGTGACTATTCATCTTCCAGCAGGACAAAGATCAAAAGCACACCGCCAAAATATCAATGGAGTGGCTTCACAACAACTCTGTGAATGTCCTTGAGTGGCCCAGTTAGAGCCCAAACCCAAATCCTATTGAACATCTCTGGAGAGATCTGAAAATGGCTGTACGCTGCAAAAAAAGCTTTTCTTTCTTAGATTTTTTGTCTTGTTTCTAGTCCAAATATCTAAAAATTCTTAAATCAAGAAGCATTTTCTAGACAAGCAAAACATATTGTCTTGTTTTAAGAACAATTTGCCAAATTGGAGTTTTTCCTTAAAACAAGCAAAATAATCTGCCAATGGGGTAAGCAAAATAATCTTATGACAAAAGGAAAAACAAGATTATTTTGCTTACCCCATTGCCAGATTATTTAGCTTTTTTAAGGAAAAAACGACTTAATATTGGCATATTAATACTGAAAACAAGACAATGTTTTGCTTGTCTAAAAAAATGATTTTTTATTTTAGAACTTTTAGATATTTGGACTAGAAACAAGACAAAACATCTAAGTAAGAAAAGCATTTTTACACTGTACACCATCGCTTCTCATCCAACCTGATAGAGCTTGAGAAGTACTGCAAAGAGGAATGGGCAAAAATTCCCAAAGACAGGTGTGCCAAGCGTGTGGCATCATATTCAAAAAGACTTGAGGCTGTAATTGCTGCCAAAGGTGCATTATCTCCTGCCTTCTGGCAGGCGCTTCAGGCTCCCCCGGACAAGAACCAGCAGAATAAAGAACAGCTTCTTCCCCAGAGCTGTCTCCCTTTTGAACTCTGCCCCCCACTGACTTTTTGCCCCCAATACACCCCCCACTCTACTCATAACTCAAACTCCTCATAATCACTGCACTACTTAACATTTGCACATTTAAAAATTGCACATTCATTGCACTGATTCACTTATTTGAACTGTACATACCTACTGCACATGTACATTTGTAATTATGTACACACTGTACATATATATATATATATTTGTAATTATGTTTATCTATCTGCACACTTCTGATTATTAATAGCAACCTGTACATTTATCCATCTATTGTAAATCTCTGTTCATAGCTAACACAACCTGTATATAATGTTGATTGTACATCTATTTGTAAATATCACCATAGTTTTTCTATAACTGCACTTTATAACTTATACCTGTATCCTGCACTTGCTGCTATTGCACTCCTGGTTAGACCTAAACTGCATTT
>CAIGQZ010025690.1:2799656-2823755 GCA_903798205.1 Danio tinwini
TGTGTACATAATTTACAAATGTACATGTGCAGTAGGTATGTACAGTTCAAATAAATGAATCAGTGCAATGAATATGTGCAATTTTTAAATGTGCAACTGTTAAGTAGTGCAGTGATTATGATGAGTCTGAGTTATGAGGAGAGGAGAGTGGGGTGTGTATTAGGGGGGCAAAAAGTCAGTGGGGAGCAGAGTTCAAAAGGGAGACAGCTCTGGGGAAGAAGCTGTTCTTTAGTCTGCTGGTTTTTGTCCGGGGGAGCCTGAAGCGCCTGCCAGAAGGCAGGAGAGAAAACAGTCTGTGAGCAGGGTGAGAGGAATCTTTAAGAATACTGCGTGCTCGGCGCAGACAGTGTTTCCTCTGGATGTCCTCTATGACTGGCAGTGTGGTCCCTGTGATGCGTTGGGCAGTTTTCACCACCCGCTGCAGTGCCTTACGCTCCGCAACAGAGCAGCTTCCATACCAGACTGTGACAGTTCGTCAGGATGCTTTCTATTGTGCAGCGGTAGAAGTTCACCAAGACGGCTGATGACAGCTGGTTCTTCTTAAGTTGCCTTAAGAAAAATAGGCGCTGGTGAGCCTTCTTGACCAGGCTGGAGGTGTTGGTGGTCCAGAAAAGGTCCTTGGAGATGTGGCTCCCCAGGAACTTGAAGGATGATACAGGCTCGACGGCCATCTCATTGATGTAGATGGGATCATGTGAGCCTGTTCGTCCCTTCCTGAAGTCCACAATGAGCTCCTTGGTCTGTCGGTGTTAAGGAGCAGATTATTGTTGGTGCACCACGTGGCCAGATGCTGTATCTCTTCCCTGTAGGCAGTCTCATCATTGTTGCTGATTAGACCAATCACTGTGGTGTCATCTGCAAATTTGATGATGGCGTTGGATCTGTTCACAGGCCTACAGTCGATGGTGAAAAGGGAGTAGAGGAAGGGGCTCAGCACACAGCCCTGTGGTACACCAGTGTTGAGTGTGACGGTGGTGGAGCAAATGTGGTCTGATCTAACATTCTGAGGTCTGTTAGTCAGAAAGTCCATAACCCAGTTACAGAGAATCGTTAATTATGTAGTTAACAAACTGTAGTTATGTAGATAAAAGATATACTACATGACCTCGCGTTGTTTCCATGTCACTTCTCGCGTGTGTTTGGTTGTGAGATGTAGTTTTCTGACCAAGGCAAGACTGTCATCACAGCTAGATTTTTGTCCCGTATGCTAATTCCATGCAGCTGTTTATGTCAGCTCGTGTCTGGACCGAAAGGCTCAGTGCAAACACACCAAATGGATGGAAGCTGACTGAAAGAAGTGTGTGCACCCACATCCACATTTTTTGCTAATATTTAATAAGTATCAAAAGTATAGTCCGATTCTTTGTGGTTCTTCTTTTTTAACATTTTTTTGCGTGGTTATGTCACTTCATTTTTTGTTTTCACACTCTGAATCATTGCTGAATATCCAATTCGAGTGATGTATTTAGCTTACGCTCAACATCGAATCTAAATGCTGAATCTGGCCAACTCGTTCTGATGTTCTGTGGCAACATGTGAAACGCATCAAACCAACTAGCCGAACCAATGCTGACCAACGGCCAACCAAGCCAAACCAAAAAAATAGCATCTATGAAACCCCAATGGCTCACATCTTGTTCTGCCTGAACCAAAAGGTGCATGTGAACACACCAAACACATAGCAGTAGACTGATTCTGACCCATGGATTGACGAAGCTCAACGGCAGACTGTCAGTTTGGTGTGTCCAGGTCCTAAGCACACCCTGTCAGAGCAAATGTTTTGCAGTAAAGGACAAAGAAATATAGAGCAAAATCTGATGCATTCTGTATAATAATATCAACAATTGGCACCTTTCTGGACACCCAAGTCGCCTTACAACAAATATCAACAAACCATATCTAAACATTTAATGAAATGTCACCAAACATAATTTTAAATACATTAAAAGAGTTGCAAATACAAACACATCTTAAATATAAAATAACATGATAAAATAAAAAAGCCTGCTTAAAAAGATGGGTCTTAAGACGGGATTTAAATGGGTAAAGGCTATCACTGTTCCACAAATCCAACGGAAGCAAGTTCCACAGCCAAGGAACCACAGAGCTAGAATATCTGGCTCCCAATGTGCCTAATTAGGTATGAGGTGTTACCAGAGAAATAGAGTTGGATGATCTGAGAATTGAATATAGGGAATTGGATATGGAGAAGTTCAGTAAGATATTGAGGAGCAAGATTGTGAAGTGCCTTAAAAGTGAGAAGTAATATTTTAAAATCTACGTGATACTTTACTGAAAGTCACTAAAGAGCTAGTAAAGAAGTGGTGTGACATGTTCGTGAGATGAAGTCCTAGAAATGACACAAGCTGCAGAGTTTAGAAGGAAGCCCAGTGAGAAGAGCATTACAGTAGTCCATACATAAAGTGACATGTGCATGGATAAGAATTGCTGTATTATTAGCTGTGAGAGAAAGATGAAGACGAGTAATTCTGCACAGGTGGAAATATGAAGTATGCGTAACTTTATTGAAAAAGAAAGTGTGCCATCCAAGATGACACTTTCTTGACCCAAAGAATTCAGAAAATGTGCTCCTCTCTTGCAGAAGCACACATGCTCGAGAAATCCTGAGGATCATTTATATTTAATTAGTATAGCTCATATGCTATTTCATTAGTACATGTTTCACATTACAAATGCAATACTAAAGTTGGATATTAAATTATTACACATTGAAGTCAAAACCAGAAGAAACTAAATTATGAATGAAGTCTCGTGAAGGCTATTTACTTGCATTGCTGGGTTATTAGATTTCAAGTAAACTGGGACAACAGGTTCTTGATTTTTGCATGTTGATGTGCACTGAATTTATTTATTTATTTATTTATTTATTTATTTATTTATTTATTTATTTATTTTAGTGGCTTTTACAGTGAAATGTGCTACACTATTCAAAAGTTTAGGGTCAATCAGATTTTAAAATGTTGCATAATGTTGCTTAAAATAGCTTATAGCAACAATGTGCTCATGGCGATCTGAGTTCGATTCCCGGCTTGAGGTCCTTTGCCCATCCTTTGCTCTTTCTGCTTCCAATGCTTTCCTGTCTGAAATCCCTACTGTCCTATCCTAATCAAGGTGTAAAACTAAAATTATAAATAAATAATAATAAATAAAAGATAAAATGTAGTTTATTCCTGTAATAGCAAAGCATCATTAATCTAGCCTTCAGTGTTACATGAAGGCTTATTATTATTGATGTTGAAAACAGTTTTGCTGCTTTACATTTTTGTGGAAAATGTGCCTTTAAATCAATTTAATGCATGCAGGGAACTAGATCTTCCGACTTTGTAAGTGTATTGTTATTGCACATAATCATCAGAGATCTTTAAAGCTTTAACAAGGCTCTTTGTTCTGCAATACATAGTCCAGTCTTAACCTCTCATTTAGCTTCTTACAAAGGCAGAGGTCAAGGCTAAGCACAGCACACAGATGTGTCTCATGCTGGACATGGCTAAACTAATTACAATGGGAAAACACTTCTAATTTAGTAAGGGACAACACATTTCAGCAGTTTGTAGGTGTATTTTTGATTTTTTTTTTTTATCTGACATCTAGCAGATCTGATATTTTCTGTGCAGACTAGAGTAGTTTTTTCCCCCAGTAAGTTTATATTAGGTGCAATGACATTATTATTATTTAGCTTAGTTTATATACTTTACTGTTCAAAATGCCACAAAGACATTTAATATGTTCTAATGCCTTTTATTGACTTTATTAATAAATGGTAAATAGATTATCAATTAGGTTTTTAGCAAGGCAAGCTGATCGGTTGGGTGTTCATTCTTTAAAATTATCGACAGGAGCTTTAATTCAACCCCATTTTGATTATGCTACATCATTTTGGTATAGTAACTGCACACAGAGTATAAAGGAACAATTGCAAAATGCACAAAATAAATTAGTACGAATAATAATTAAAAAAAATCATTCTAGAGCACATTTGCACAAAGAGTTTTTAAAGAATTATGTATGTTAACTGTTCATGAAAGAGTATGTTTTTTATTATTATTTTTTTTTTAACTGGGAATGATACTAAAAATGTTTAACAATGTGGTTCCTAGTTATTGAACTATTTTTAAATGGTGAGGCAACAGCATTCATAGTACTAGGGGTTGGGATTTTAATAATTGTTCATTTAAATTTAGAAGTCTAGTGGGGAAAAATATGTTTATACAAGTGCAATCATGTGGAACAAATTACCAAAATCAATCAAGGAATTAAACGACTTAATGAGGTTTACAAAAGCAATCAAAAGATGGTTATTTGATGAGAATAATTAGTTTGCATGGTGGATGATGATGTTTTATTTTATATGTTATTGTATTGTGAATAGGGTGGCAGCTGGAAAGGCATCCGCTGCGTAAAACATACGTTGGATAAGTTGGTGGCTCATTTCACTGTGGCGACCCCTGATTGGTGGAGGGACTGGGCCGAAGAGAGAATGAATGAATGAATGTATTTGTAAATAATTATGTTCCTGTTTTAAAATGTGGAGGTACTGTTTGTTTCACGCATTAACTGTATTTTGTAGCCATACCTTTTTTTTCTTTTTTTTACAGCCAGGACCACAATGGAAACAAGCCCAGGGCTTTATTATGTTTTTATCCTGAACAGTTTTATTTCAAAATGTCTGGGATACTTGTATTTTGGTACAGTTGTCTAAAATCTGTCAAATAAAATTTAAATTCAATTGAATTACTACAAATAAATCATGTGCTATTACTTTAAATTGGCAGCACAACTAAACACGATTAATTCACAAAAAAAAAAGGTTTTGGACTTTTGTAATAAGGCTTAATGTAGATAACGGAAGATGAAACATATTTTCTGAATGTGAAAAATCACATGTACATAAGTATTCACAGCCTTTGGCGTGAAGCTCTAAATTGAGCTCAGGTATATTCTGTTTCCACTGATCATTCTTGAGATGTTTCAGCAGCTTAATTGGAGTTCACCTGTGGTAAATTCAGTTGGTTGGACATAATTTGAAAAGGCATACACCTGACTAAATAAGATCACTGAGTTGACAGTGCATGTCAAAGCACAAACCAAGCATGAAGACAATGAATTGTCTGTAGACCTCCGAGACAGGACTGTCTCGAGACACAATGCTGGGGAAGGTTACAGAAAAATTTCTGCTATGAAAGTTCCAATGAGCACAGTGGCCTCCATCATCTGTGCAATGTTTGGAACCACCAGAACTCTTCCTAGAGCTGGCCGGCCATCTAAGCTGAGTGATCGGGGAGAAGTGCCTTAGTCAAGGAGGTGATTAATAACCCGATGGTCACTCTGACAAACATCTCTGCAGCAATCCACCAATCAGGCCTGTATGGTAGAGTGGCCAGATGGAAGCCACTCCCTGTCTGGAATTTGCCAAAAGGCTCTCAGACCATAAGAAATTAAATTCTCTGGTGTGTTGAGACTGAAATTGAACTCTTTGCAGTAAATGCCAGGCGTTGCGTTTGGAGAAAACCAGACACCCCTCATTCCAGCCTCCGGCGCCTAGACTGCAGCTCTGCACAAGGCGTTTGGCCATGGAAAAAAATGGTCAGGCCCAACTGAGCCTGGTTTGGCTCGAGGTTTTTATCCTTCACTTATGCCAATTGGTGAAATTGGTTGCCACTGGCTTGCATGGTTCGGGACTTGTAGAGCTGCACATCGATGGATTACTCTTCAGTGTTTGAACACACTGAACTAAACGGAACTAAACTTAAACTCTGAAAACTCAATTCACTATAATCTTCTATGTGAAGCTGCGTTGACACAATCCACATTGTATAAGCACTATACAAATAAACATGAATTTAATAATACCATCCCTACAGTGAAGCATGGTGGTGGCAGCATCATGCTGTGGGGATGTTATTCAGCAGCAGGAACTAGAAGACTAGTCAGGATAGAGGAAAAGATGAATGCAGCAATGTACAGAGACATCCTGAATGAAAACCTGCTTCAGAGTGCTCTTGACCTCAGACTGGGGTAACGGTTCATATTCCAGCAGGACAAAGACCCAAAGCACACCACCAAAATACCAATGGCATGGCTGAACAACAACTCAGTGAATTTCCTTAAGTGGCCCAGCCAGAGCCCAGACCTAAATCTTATTGAACATTTTTGAAGGGATCTGAAAATGGCTGACATGATAAGAGCTTGAGAGGTACTGCAAAGAAAAATGGGCAAAAATTCCCAAAAACAGGTGTGCCAAGCTTATGGCGCTATCAATACTTTCCAGATGCACTGTATATTACACCCATGTGACTAATGAGTTGATGATGCCTTGTTTACTGTTGGTTACTAGGTTACCAATACTACAGTAAGCTGCTCTAACAACCTGGCGAAAATTCACCTAGTTCACATTGTTTTGTTATTGTTTGTTTTTTGGCTAACTTAGCAAAGATTTGCTTCACATTAGAAAAATGTTAGACACTGTCTAATAACTCACATTATCTCAGTGAAATGTCTACTTTTGAAGCCTGATTGGTTAGAATCCAGCAGTTAATCTGATAAAGAATGAGTGCACTTGGTTTTGCGGATATTTTCAGATACATCACAGCTGTCAAGGACTGTGCTGTTAGGCAATATCCCAAAGTGTCCCAAAAAAATGATAAAATCCCCCACCACTGCCACCGGTTAGTGTCCGCCCATCAGAGCAGCATCCATTTGCCATCGCCTCTGTTTGGTAATCGATGTATCTGCAATTACCAAACAGAGCTATCGACATCATGCACCAGGAATATTGATTCATCAGAGCAGGCCACTTTCTTACAATTATCTGTGGTTCAGTCTTGATAATCTAGGGCCCCTTTTATGTGCAGTGAGCATAGAGACCTGACTGTCATTCAGCTTTGCATGTGAAACTGTTGTGATGACATCAGTGAGCTGTGGATGATACATGGCTGGATGACGGTTCAGCGTTTGGCCATCTGTTCAACAGTTGAACAACCTACAAAGCACGCCATTTTAGAGATTAGAGAACAATTTCCTCTTCTGACAGCATGCTCTACTGACCGAACGCTAGGTGCAATATATAATGCCCTTTAAACACCACCTGTAGCACTGTTTATTTATGTATTAAACTGTAATATTGTGATCTATTATTCTAATTTAAATTGGCATGTTTGAATGCATTTAAAAATCTTAATTTAGTCTCATGATCACAAAGTTTCCAGTGATTCTTGCGGATTTGGTTGTTAAGAAATATTTATTAAGGGTTTTTTATTTAAAATTTGCCATTTTCATCACTCGTTTCTCATGCAATATTGTTAAAAATGTGCATTAACATCTAGCCTAGTGGTTAAGTGGGTCAACATACAGTATAACACTGAGGTGCTCATGGCAACCTGAATTAGATTTTTTTAAAGGATCCTTTGATAATCCTTCCCCTCTCTCAATCTCTGCTCCCCACACATTTCTGTCTCCACTATACTGTCCTATTGACCTTATTCTGCAATGTGGAAGAACACTCATTTCTGCGACTGATTTAGAACTTCCAATTCAGTTGCCTTTGGGAGAAATGAATTTGAATAACAAATGGCAATGGTCAAACTAATTGCTCTACAAATAAGTGTGCTTATGACAATATATTAAAAACAAAAATGATATAATTGCAAAACATCAGTTTGAAACATCAAGCAGCACAAAAAGCTGTTTTTATGGCTAAAAATGAATGGAAGTGAATGAGACCTGAAGTCTTGAGCCAATAAGGTTCCAATGGCAGTACTCTTTCAAGTCAAGTCAAGTCAAGCTTTATTGTCATTCCACTACATGTGTGAACATACAGTGGAACAAAATGTCGTGTCTCGCAGGACAACACAACACTAGACACAACACTAGACTAAGAGCTATTAAACAGAGAAATCGAGGATGCGGTGGGAAGAAACCCGGAAGTATCGCCTAGTCACACAGGAATGTTGTGTACCTGGCTGTATATCTTATCAGCGAAGAAAAAGTGACACAAATTTATACTTTCACCACCTTCCAAATGACCTGAAGGTCAGTTCTGAATGAATAGTGAAAATAAAAAGGGACATCGGACCTCATTTTCAGCTAAGTTAAGAAAAATGGCACTAGTTTGCTAAGGTTTTCTTTCCCAAACACATGTTTTAGATGCCATTCATCAAACTCCAGTAAATGAACTGATTCTTTCACTATATGAGACTTGCGAAGATTCAAAATTTCAGTACTGAAATTGAAAAAAAAGTCTATTTTCAGTTAACATTTAAGGCACTGTTGATGGCGTTCTTAAACACTGCTGATTTTCCATTGTGTTCATGTGCTCAACAGAAACGACTGTGATTGGCTGTAAAGGTCATCAGTTCACCGCACTTCACTGATGTTTACAGAGTGTAACACAGACAAGCGATCCGCTTGGTGAATCGACTGATCTTTGCGGATTTAAAACGCTCCAGTGTTCATGTATCTGTGTTTGCAATTTGTGAAGAGCGGTGAACTGATGACCATCACGGCGAATCACAGTCATTTCTGTTGAGCACTGGTGAATACTACGGCAAATTAGCTGTTTAAGAACGCGCTCAGTGGCGCTTAAATGGTAGCGGGAAATGGATGTTTTTAAGAACACTGTTAAAGACAACACAAGGGTGTGCTACAGAGGAATGCATTGTTTTATCGCTCACCGGGTTACATAGGCTGCAGCAGGGAAGCCCCCACGGTGTTTACCTGGTGCCATGAACTGAAGTCTATGAGGACACTTAAGCGTATTACTCTTAAATTACTCTTAAATCTTAGATTGTGATGTTGTCTGATGCCTAACATGCTTTTAATTGTTTAAATTAAACTGAACTGAATGATATTAAAGTGATGTTTACACCATTTCTGCATTTTGAAATTGCGGCAACAGCTGAAAGTTGGTAGTACACAGCATGTTGTTGCAACGTTTAATGCTGATCCTATACTTCTGGGTTTCTTCCCACCGCAGCCTCGCTTTCGTGTTTTAAAATGGCGGCCACGTGAAATAAGCGTATACTGTGCAAATGAGTTTTTTAAGATAAAAGGAAGCATGATTGTGGTACATTTATAGCAAACATTGTTTTCCTTATTGAGTTCTTGTAAGATGGAGTTTAAATAAAGTGTCAGGTGCATAAGATAGAAGAGTGTTTCTACAGGTGGTTTGTCACGCCCACTCACCTGTATGAAGCACAATTTAAAATGCACAGTTTTCAAGAGACTTGGAGGGATTTAAAAAATGTCTATAGTACAATGAAAAACAAGTACATTATGTACATTTTGTACATAAAAAAACAAGGCAAGTACAAAAAAGTAAAAAAAAGCCCCTTAAAAAAATGTCAAAATTAATTGTGCATTAAAAAAGGGTGATGAAAACCCAGCTACTGAAGCCCAATAGATTGCTTAAGCTGCTTCTATATCATTAGTTCTGCTTCTAATAGTCTGTTGATGCCACTGTGAATCATCAGATTCTTAAATTCACCCACCCTCTCCTTGATGGGCTATACAAAGCACATCAGCTGGTCATGGTGTTCCTCAGGGATCAATTATTGAACTCATTCTCTTCCCACTTTACATCAAATCGTTGGGACCCATAATTTGATCACATTTATTTTGTTTTACCACTCTTATGCCAACAACACACAGCTTTATTTTGTTCATTTCAACTAAATGATCCAAAGATAGCTGCATGGATCTCACACTGCCTAGAGGATATCTCTGCATTAATTAAAGATCATCCCCTACAGTTTAATCTGGCAAAAATGGCAATTCTTGTCTTTCTGGATCTCCAGCGGTGCATCATTTTCACTATCCAGCTGGGGAAATAATCCCTTCTAATTCAGTCAGGAATGCTGAAGTGAACTTTGATGACCAGCTGTCCTTCGTGGATCATGTAGCAAACACAGTACAACTGTGCAGGTTTACACTGCACAACATTAGAAAGATCAGACATTTCCTCATGAAGCAAGCTACACAACTTCATTTCCAAGCACCTGCGACTGGTCTACAACACTCTTAAAGCTGGACTTTTATTAAACCTTAACAAACACTGTCTGCCAGTTACATTTAAAAGAGATTTTAAGGTATTATTACTTGTTTACAAGTCACCAAATTGCTTAGGATGGTAATACATTTCAGATATGCTCACTAAATACAAACCTATTGTTAGGTTCTTGTGTTTGTGAAATGTGATTTCCCTATGTGCTGTGTCCATAGGTGCGTTCGACATAAAGCATAGCTGCAGCCAGTGATCAACAAGATTAGCCGAGCGCAGGCGGGGGCTGAGTTGAAAAGTGTCCGTCAAGCCGGACACTTTGGGGGCTCAAAGTTGCTGCACACATGATGACCGATCACATGGCGTGATAATTTATTTATTGAAATAACAACAAAAGATTTACAGTACAAATAAAACAAAATACAGTCTTTACAAACTATAGTTCATTTGAACTATATGAATTAAATTTAAGTAGCCTACATAACAAACGCACGAGAAATAAGGGGGAAACCAGAGGGCACATAAAAAGGAACTAAATACCTACGAATAGGATTATTTTGGATAATGAAAGCATTTTTAAAAAAGCACTTTAATCCAAAAAGATTTAACAAAATGACCAAAATAAATGAGCTACAAGTAGACATTTCCCAGAAAGAGCAGGTACATCAATGTACATTTCTGCATAAATAGCTTGACAGGAAATAAAATATTTTAGACTCATATATTTTTATATTACATATTTTTAAATAACCTAACCTAATTTGCTAAGAAATCGTCAGGATCAATGATGATAATTATTTTATTTCAAGTCAGTAAGAGTTATTTGAGTTAATATTTAGATTATTTACTAAAATATATAATTTAAATCGTTTATGTAGCTGAATACAATAGTCTGTATAAAAAAGGCAGAATAAACCTGTGCAAACAATCTAGTCTTTATGAACAATTTATTAAAAGATGATACTGCAGTAAAATATTTGTAGTCTTTTAAAAAGCATCATGTGTACAAGATAGAGAGGGTATGAACAATTAATTGTTTGTTTTGAAATTTGTGAGACGGAATTTGTCCAATAATAAACGCGAAACATGTGGTTATTGTCATGCGGTGACCTTGGCCAATCGTGTTATATTGGTGTCGTCATCTTAGCTCCAGCAGGCCCTCTTCAGATGCAACGCGGGCTGAGTCAATCGTCTGATCTCGGAGCGCTGTTGCGGTACCTTGATGCCACATGTGACAGTCACATGACGTTGGCGCAGCATCAATCCGGCCAAAATTTCTAACCAGCATGTAAGCGCTCTCGCTCAGCACAGTGGAGATTTCTTTAGTTATATCATTTAAGTCGTTTGATATGCGGTGACACGCAGTCAAATATTTCACCGAATAGATCAGCCACTTTTGATGCTCATAAACGATCATAAAGTCTTCGTGCTGCAGGAATTAGGAGGTTTGTTGAAGGCGCAGCTGTCGTGCAGTGAGGGGTTTGCGTCTTTAATAAACTACGACGTTCATTGCGTTCATTGAACAGTACGATGGATTAATTAATCCATATGAAACAGTCCCTTAAAAGTCACGTCTCGCTTTCAGTTTTAGGCTCAGGCACGCTTGCACTCACTGCAAGCGTACCGCACCTGAGCCCAAGGCCAACCTCTTCCAACCGGGACAGAGCCGGTCACGTGAACCGTGCCTCAGCCCGATTCAGAGAACTCACATTTCTTAAACGATCCAGGAAACGGGCCTGGGCACGGTTCGGATAGCATAGTGTGAGTACGCCCTTGGTCATGAAAAATCAATCAGTCACAAATTAGGGTATATTAAAATGTGGTTATAAGTCAAGAATACAGCATTTGTAGATGTAGTTATAAACTGCTTACTAACGTTTTTTTAATGTAGAGTTAATGATTAACAAGTAAGGAAATAACTATATACTAATGCTTAATAAATGGTTCATAGTGTGTAATTATAAAGTGTTACCAAAATTTCCTAGCTCTGTTAAACATAATTTGGGAAATATTTAAAAAAGAAAAAAAAATCTAAGGGGGGCTAATAATTCTGACTTCAACTGTATGTAAAGCTCTTTGAGTTATCATTGTGTTTTAGTGTTTTGTTTTGTTTTTTCTGGTGATAGCAGAATGTATGCTATCTTGTATGTGTCCCACACTGCTATAAACACTATTAGGACACTATTAGGACACATATATTTCACTATAAAGTAAAAACTGGTTGTTTTAGCAGTATTTCGAGCAAATACGGTTTGAAAAGAAATTTAAAAGCTATGTCACGGCGATTAGATCCTTGTGTGAATTCCAGCGTGGAGACTGGATGTCTGTACCAGCGAGTACAACGTGACGTCTTTGAGCTTTCAGCATTTATTCATGAGAAAGACCTCCAGGTCTTTCCAGACCACCAATCAGCGCAATCTACTGTGTATGAGGTGCAACTTTATTAATATGCATGATAGCTTTGAAGACGCTGTTACCTGTTACAGTGTTCAGACGGCAGAGAGACGCCAGCCAACCATAATTAAAACGTGGAAGAAAAGAATAGTTTGGAGACATGGGTCTTTAGTGTTAAGTTTATAAATGTGCTGCAATGAAGGTTTTGTTTTCAATTCCCTGCTATGAGAGCGCAGCTGGACATGTGTGGATTATAGTGATCTGCTAACACGAGACAAAAATACGTTTGCAAGGAACTTTTTTTAGCAAATTTAGTTAGTATCATCAGCAGTACTCTTTCAGTTTTTAATGACATACCTTAGTCAAAATGATTTAGTTACTAAGTTTACAGTACGTTAATATCACTGCAATATTATGGACTGAATGGTCTGCTGTAAATGCTGCTCTCCGAATGTAAACATGTAAACACCTTAATCAAACTATTACTGTCGTGTAGAATTTTCGCCGCATTTTGTGACAGGATAGTCTATACACACATGACTTTCTGACACTGCCTACCAAGTGCATCTAATTTACAGAGAAATGCAGAGTTGTTTTTCTTCCATGCGCTGTGCAGTATCAACATTATGTTAAAACAACACTCTTTCAGCAGTCCCTCGCATCCAATATCTCTTTTGTCATGGGGGGCATGCATGGAATGTTCCTGAATGAAAGTGAAAGTGCTGAACTGCAGTTAAAGTTGACCAACTAATAATTTAGCAAATAATTTGACTACTGATGTCCATGTAAACATAGGCACTGACTTTCTCCCCTGCATCTGTGTGTTGTTTTGCCTCCGTGAAAATCAACGCAGGCTTGAACCAAAAACTCCCAATTTTATGCAAACCCTTCCCTTTTTCGCCACTCGACACTTCCACCTAAATAGTGCTGAACTCACTCACTTTCCTGACTTTTTTCAAACAAGAGGGGTGAAAACACCCTGTTGAGACAGGGGGGTTTCATGGCCCTTTTAAGACACCTCTCATATGGATAGTGAAGTCACATGAATTGCTCAGGTGTGATTTTTTTTCCACAGACTTCAACAAAGTGCAGAAACCTTGATGGTTCTGCAGGTCTTGTCTATCAAATCTGAGCTTTATTTTGTATTTTCTATTGGATTCAAGTCAGCTGATTGGCTAGGCCATTCTACAGCTTGATTTTCTTTGTCTGAAAGCATTTGGGAGTTTTCTTTTCTTGGTTCATAGTCTTGCTGAAATGTCCACCCTGGTTTCATCTTCATCATCCTGCTAATGTAGATGTTGGACTGAAGCAGCTGATATTAATTTACAATGACGAAGGGCAAAGGGTTACTGAGCATTTACTGAGTGATTTCAGCTACTCTCTGGGTTTTCACTGCCTTTCTACACCTCCCTCTCTTTGTGTGTTCAATACTTTTTTCCTTTGTTATTTCATGTTATTACACAAATTCTAACCTAATTAGTTTAGTTTCCTTTGCAAATATGGATTTCTTCGGTTGTTACCAAGTGTGCCGCACGCCTGCTTTTGAGTGAAGGTCTTGGCCGTTAGCTCGCCCCCTGGGGGCTGGCTGCAGTACAAGTCATAAGGCCCGCCTCCTCTATGTTAATAAAGGAGACATGAGACCAAATAAAAACAATTTATTACACTTGCAATAAAATGTTCCGAAAGATAGTTCTGGTCAGTTAAGGCACTAGTTATGGTGTTGATAGAGGTGCAGACCTTCATTTTTGTAAAGAGTATGTTTTTAGCAGTAATTTAATGCTGGGCGTGTCCTCGTGATTGACAGCTATGATTGACAGTTTCTCAAAGCAGTTGTCGGAGCTTCAGCAGAAGACTAAAGTGTTTTTTACCATGATGAAATGAGTTACTCAGCAGTAAACTATAGTTTCTGACATACAGGATCTGGTGGAACATATTTGTATATTTGGTAAGGTCAGGGCTTTATCAGTTTGCTGATACACGCCTAACCCCCCAGATAGCAAAATACACTCTGGCCAGTTCCGGCTAGACTCTCGCCTGCCGGAGACTTACCCTTCGGCCTGACTCCGTCTGCTGTACCTACTCGCGCACATTACTCTCGGGCCGATCCGGCTCAGATGCGGCAGCGTCGGCTCGCTAACGGCCGCAGCATCTGGCCTGATTGCCTCGGACAGTAAGTCCATAGGCATCCGGCCCGAGTGAATCATTAGCGAGCCGACGCTGCCGCATCCGAGTCGGATCGGCCTGCGAGCATTGTGCTCTGCTGCCCGGAGCTGGCGCGATTAAATCTTTGTTATATAAAACCTCACCTTTGGTAACGTTATTACAACAATTTGTGTTGATAAAACAGCAAATGCAGGCTCCTATGTAAGCACAAAGTGTACATTAGCGAGCCTTTGTTATAGTGCAGACACCAGCGGTCAAGTGAGAAGTTCGGGGGGAGTGGTTGATTTGATGTACAAGTGTTAGGTTGGAAGTTCGATTCCGCAGCACCTCCTCTGGCTTCATCGGGCAGTCCTTTTGCGCATGCCCCGGCTCCAATTTCAGCAGTCTTTTGCGATAGTTTGTGCCCGTCACGAGGCATTTTTTCCTTCACATCGTTTAATGGAAAATGGCGCTGTCCCGACGTCCATATTTTATAAAGTCATTGATGTTACCAAAATCCTGTGAAAATTTCAAGTCAACAGCACCTTTAGAAATATGTTTTTAGAGAAAAATTGTGGCGTGTTCAATACTTATTTCCCCTTTGTATAAAAACAATAGTTCTTCACTGATGCTAAAATAGCATTGCCTCAAACCTTTCAACTTGCTAAAGTGTTATATTTAATTAGTATTTTCTTGTGTGAAAATAGCCGTGGGTTTGCCACTGCGTAATAGCATTAAGTGCATTTTACCATGCAACAGTAATGCATTAACTCCTTCAAATGTCACCATGCAGCACACTGACCTACTGATCAAAACCCCTGCTGAGAAGAAGAGAGGCTTGTGTGTTTGCTCTGTTGTAGCACAGCTCTTTGCATTATTGGTCAAAGGTTAGCATATGTCACAGGTGTACACAGGGGAACATGGTGTGTCCACATGGTCGCAATCACACAGAGTCGTATAAATAATTGTCAAAGCTTTCACAAACAATTTTCAGTGCTTCTCTAGAGGCTTGAGCTTTTCGCATCTGCTACAGCTTTTAATACAGTAGAGAAACGCATGATAAAGGATGGCAGGAAATTGTGCAGAGGAGCAGATTGGTTTAGGGATAGAAGGTTTGCCCTGTGGCCTTTTAAGCTGCCTTGGGCTCCTCTCAGCCGTTTAGCATGGCGGTACAATAAACGCTAAGTCTGTCTGTTCCCCCTAAAGACTCAAAACAGGTTCAAGCTTAGACACCAGCGGATAGAGATGCTGCTAAGAAGAGGTTGTCAATATTACTCTCCCTTTAACGGCAATGTTTTAGTGCCAAAGAAGATTGTAAGAAGAAGGCTTGAAACAGTTTTTTTAAAACAGTTTTGTTTCATTACTAGTATTATTTTTAAAAATGTGAAGACTAAAAGCAAAATGTATAACATTTAAATTGTTTCATTATTTTTTGTATCCATATTTAATATATACAACCACAAAACAAAAAAGTTGGGACAGTATGGAAAATGCAATCAATCAATCAATCAACCAATCAATAAATAAATAAATATTTGATGAGCAAGTTTGCTTCGACTTGTATTTCATTGCAGACAATATAAACACAAAATTATTCATGTTTTGACTGGTCAGCTTCATTTCATTTGTAAATACACATCCTTTTCTTTCATTCAGACCTGCAACACATTACAAAAAAGTTGGAAGCAGTTTAGGGCTAGCAATCACATAAATTGCTTAAATGATGCGATTTGAAACAGGTAATTATGATTTGGTACAAAAGCAGCATCCAAGAAAGGTCCTTTAGGAGCAAAGATGGGTTGATGATCACCAGTTTGCCTACAAATACGTAAGCAAATTATTGAAATGTTTAAAAACATGCTCCACATAGAAGAAAAGTAAATTTCATTAATATTTTTGAATATATGCAACAGTGCATAACATAACTAAAAGATTTAAGGAATCTGATGAATTTCAAGTGGATAAAGGACATGGGTGCAAGCCTAAGCTGCACTACCGTGATCTCAGATCCTTCAGGTGGCAATGCGTCAAGCATTGTCATTCATCTATAATCGATATCACCACATGGGCTCAGAACTACTTTGGCAAACCTTTATTAAGTACTAAAATACGTAGTTACAGCCACAAATGCCATTTAAAACTGTTACTGTGTCAAAAGGAAGCCCTATGTTAACAGTGTCCAGATGCATCTGGGATGGACTATCACATAGTGAAAACATGTACTATGATCAGATAAATCAGTGTTTCAGGTATTTTTTGTTACCAGCAAGTCCAAAACCCAGGGTCTGTCATGGTATGGGGTTATGTAAGTGCCCTTGGCAATGGTTATTTGCATATTTGTAATGGCATAATTAATGCTGAAAAGTACACAGAGATTTTGGAGCACAATATGCTGCCTTCAAGAAGATATCTTTTTGAGAGACTTCTCAAAATTTTTTTGCATACTTCAACAACACAATTTTGCGCACATTACAAAGTCCTGGCTGCGGAGGAAGAGGATACAGGTACTTTACTGTCCTGCCTGCAGTAAAATAGAGAATAGAGAATGCGTGGTGCATTTTAAAGCACAAAATGCGACAACGAGAACCCTGTACTGTTGCCTACCTTAAGACTTGGTTGCAAGAAGAATAGGACAAAATTACACCTGAAACATTTCATCACTTGGTGTCATCAGTCTCTAAACGTCTTTTAAGTGTGGTGAAATGGCAACCTTACAAAGAGATAAATGCGTAAATGAACACGCACTCCAATTTTGTTTTTTGCAACACATTTTTAAAAAGTTAGAACAGTAAAGCTTTAATACCAAAATTGGAATACAAGTTTATTTAAAAAAAAATATATATATATATATAAAAAAATAACAATAAAAATGATGAGGAACACATTAAATAATGTTTGTTGTATTGTATGCAATGAGATACAAGTCAAAGTAAATTTAGTCTGTTGTTTGTTGTAGACTTCTGTGGTAACCAAACTGTGTGGTAAGTGGTTCCCACGAGATGCATCTGTTTCCAGAACTTTCAATGCGAATTGGTCATACATTGAGACAGAAATCAGTCAAGAATTTTTCTAGATAGAACACCTAACGGGCAGCCCCTCGAAGTCAGTAATTTGAGTTTATAATGCAAAGTTAGACATATTTTTATCATAAAAATGCATTGATCTGCTTCATAAGACATGTGTTAACACCTTAGTGGTGTATTGGTTAGTAACGTGTTGCAAAAACCAAAATTGGAATAAGTGTTTATTTTGAAAAAAATAAAATAAAATAACAATAAGAATGATGAGGAACACATTAAATAATGTTTGTTGTATTGTATGCAATGAAATGCAAGTCAAAGTAAATTTAGAAATCACTACTTTCTTTTTTATTTGTGTTTTTCCATATTGTCCCTTTTTACGATTTGGAGTTGGGGTATACACATGAAACACATATATATTATGTTAAAGAAAACATATTCTTGCCCAGCTATATTTTGTAATAATCTTTCTTTTAGTCTCATATTATTAAAGCCTGTTTACATTCAAAATATATTCAAATGTGACTGATTAAAAAAGGGTTTTTGTGTCTCTATTAACCAACTGCAACATGGCAAACACAAATATGCACAGAATCAAACTGTCTGAAGATCCTCCTTGGAATATTCTTGGAAGGATTTTCAGAAGTAACATATAAAAATATGTTAATAAAAACCCACAGAAGACTTTAATAATGTCATACTGTTTTTTTATAACAATTCACTTATATTCTATAGAATAGAGCAGTGTAAACATTGTAATAAAAATCTTTTTCCATAGTCTACAGAAGAAAGTGTGCATCAGCTTTAGTAAAGTGGCAGA
This sequence comes from Danio tinwini, assembly GCA_903798205.1. Lineage (NCBI taxonomy): Eukaryota > Metazoa > Chordata > Actinopteri > Cypriniformes > Danionidae > Danio > Danio tinwini. Next base: position 2,818,048 of record CAIGQZ010025690.1, read on the forward strand.
ATGTTCACTGTATCATGTAATACGCTCAAAGAAAATCCTAAAATAGATTTAAATTTCATTGTGATCACATTTAATCACGTTTATATAGGGACAGTTTTTTTTCCTTTCTAAAAATGGACAGACACATCAAAATAAAAAGGCTTTAAACCTAAACGTAAATGAAAAAAAGAAAAAACCTGCATGATTTCAATGATTTACAATAAACTCTCTCTAATAATCCAAACCTTTGTAAATCTTACCTGAGGGTTGGAGTACAGCAGTCCTGTGACCTGATGCTCAACAATCGCAGCATTTCCAGGAACATCCCTCGCTAAAACAGGCAAACCTAAATCCATTGCCTAAAACACAGCAGATTGCAATACATTAACTCTGCACAACGCATTTACATCGATTCATTTTCCAGGTGCTTTATCCTAAGCGACTTAAGGCCATTCGAGGTATTTTATCAGTATATGCGTTTCCTGTGAATTGAATCTATTATCATGACATTGTACTATCAGCAATACAGGGAAAAACTGCAAGCTAGCAATCAAGCATAATACAGTAAATCAGATGGATTGCACACACACATTTTTCATTGTGACATATTGTCCATATCAATGTAGGATCGTTCACATATGTGAGATAACAATATGACAATATTGAGAGAGATATACTGTAACAGCTACTTAGCACATTAATCCCACTGTGGGTTGAGATAATCTGGCCATTCTGAATACACAGATTAAAAAGACCCTCGTGGTGATTATGCGTTTATGATATCCTATCTAATAATGAGAAAAACAAGCCGATTCAGAGCCGCTGTAAGTGATTCCTTTGCTACTAGCGAGATCAGATATTTACAATTATGGTAGTTTCAGACAGTTGTTTTGGACAAAGAAAATGTTGATGATGTGTTCACACTTGGCAGATTTGGGTTAATTTAAATAGACTCTGGGATGATTCATTTGAATTAAAGTAAACGAAAAGTTCAACCAATTTATTTTTAAATATTATTATTGAAATGTAATCATTGAATATAACAGTTTTAATATAATAATCTTAATTTTAAAATATAATTTACCCATCCTCAAGGCATCCTCGTTGTACTTTCTTCTGCCAGACATACACAGATGGAGTAGTTTTACATTTTATTCTGGCTCTTCGTGTATAATGGTATGGAGTTGTGTCCATTTTGAAGCTTCCAAAAGTGTTTCAATATGTCGTAAAACTAACCAATACACCACCAAGGTGTTAACACATGACTTATGAAGCAGATCAATGCGTTTTTATGACAAAATATGTCTAACTTTGCATTATAAACTCAAATCACTGATTTCAAGGGGCTGCCCGTTAGGTGTTCAATCTAGAGAAATTCTTGACTGATTTCTGACTCAATGTATGATCGATTCGCATTAAAAGTTCTGGAAACAGATGCATCTCATGGGAACCACTTACCACACAGTTTGGTTACCACAGAAGTCAACGACAAACAGGCAAACTAGTTGGCTTGGTGTTACTGTATAATGTTATACAGTACATTACTCTTTCTCTTCTGCTACGAATTGCTCTAACATCATGCATCAAACTCAGAGTCAGATATCAGGATTGTCATTGATCATCAAATAGAGAATCGGCAGCTGCTGGAAGTCAGTGGTTTGAGTTTATAATTTAAAACATAGGAATATTTTTTGTTTAGAAACACAGTAGATCTGCTTCATAAGACATCAGTCAACTGCACAATATCAGAAAAATCTTTTGCAATTTGAATACAGTTTCACCAGATGACTTGAATTTCTCTATTTGGAAATAATTAACAATTTTAGATTGATTGCGATGATTCTGTAGGGAATGGCATCTGCATAAAATCTAAAAAAAACAATCTACAAGCATAGAAAACTATAATAAAGAAAAGTACAACTTATTGTTTTCCTAGTCCAACAGTATTTAGGTACTGTAATCTGTATTTTAATAAAAATCATTCGCTAAAATTTGTCGTTATTAAGGTTACAAATGGTACAATTTATTATGCCTGAATACTTTTAAAGTAGATATACAGTCAAAATGTTTTCATCCAGAATCATTGCATGTCCTGCAATGTGACTATTGCGAATGATCACACTGCGATATCATTACTGAAACATATATATCGTATCATATACGTAGAAATCTATATTGTGCAGCCCTAGTCTGGCTCTTAATAAATTTTTTTTTTATTTATTTGTTTTATATCTTTAAGTTACTTTTTTAAAATTACAGTGTGAAAGTTTGGTCCAAAGCAAACAAACTAACCACAAGTGTGAACATACCATAAAACATTCTGAAATCATTATTAAATTTAAGGAGATAGGCTAACAACCTGTATATATAGAAACTCAAGTCATTCATTTATCTCTCTAGTGATGTTCTAATGCCATAAACCCTTCCTTTTTAGACTAATATACACAGTTGAAGTCAGATTATTTAGCCCCCCTGAATTTTTAGCCCCCTTGTTTGTTTTTTCCCCAATTTCTGTTTAACAGAGAGAAGACTTTTTTTAACACAAGTTAAAAAACAAAAAGTTTTTTAACTTTTTTTTAAAGGCTTAACTAGGTTAATTAGGTTAACTAGGCAGGTTAGGGTAATTAGCCAAGTCATTGTATAACAATGGTTTGTTCTGTAGACTATCGAAAAATATATAGCTATAAAAATATATAGCTAATAATTTTGACCTTAAAATGTAAAAAAAAAAAAAAAATAAATAATAATAATAAAACTGCTTTTATTCTAGCAGAAATAAACCAAATAAGACTTTCTCCAGAAGAAAAAATATTATCAGACATACTGTGAAAATTTCCTTGCTTTGTTAAACATCATTTGTAAAATATTTAAAAAAAGAAAAAAATTCAAAGAGGGTTTAATAATTCTGACTTTAACTGTATATATTTTATATATAAAGATTATAACACATGGAGACGTTCTGGGATACTCATACATCATCTTTTTAAGCTGATGTGATCTTTAATTACTGCCATTATATTGGCAACAACAAGAAGGGAATGTTTCAAAATTTAACGCTTTGTAGTGCCAATAAAGGTTATATGGGTTTAAACATTTCTGAAATAAATTGTCATATTTTCACTTTTTGGTGAACTCTCCCTTTAATAACACTTTAATTAACACTTCACTCAAATTAAATATTTCTCCGCTAGTGTTTTTATAACTGTTGCCAGTCAAAATTTTTGAGTATTTTCACAAAAAAATTCATGGCAGCTTGTCTCTGCTACAGTAGCGTGAGCATATCTTAGAATCAAGCCAAAGCTTGCGCATTCCTCTTCACAAAATCAACATTTAATCATTGAGCATTTTTGATTTTTTGCATTTGAATGATTGATAATGGAGTTAGTAAGAAATGCTTCTATTGCTTGATTTTGGATGCAAAGATTTGAAAAGATGTGCAGTAGCCTCCCCACCGTATAGCAGTGAAAACATGGATTGCCAAAAACTCAGTCAGAGCCTGGGAACTGTTGTCTCATAAATGACAGAAATGCTGAGGAGAGTGAATCGTCTCATAATAGAATCTGCAATAAAACACATTACATTTGTGTTCTCTGACAAACCTCTAAGATGGCAGCAGACATTCCCTCTGAGAGAGATGAGTTGACCAGAGCAAATGATTTCTGCATGGCAGCATGCAACTCCTCCTGACTCAAATCATCCGCCAGAAACACTCCAACAAATCTACATACAAACACAAATGTATGAATAACTCATGAATAAATATCTAGCAACAGCTCAAAATCAGGGCAGTCCTTTATTTTAAAAATAACATTTAAAGAATATTAGAAATATTAATGATACAAAAACACTTAAAAAAAAAAGGCACATGGATGCTTCGGTGTGTGTGTGTGTGTTGTAGGTCTTTAGTGGCAGTAATAATAAACGGAGACTTTGAAGATCAAGTACCAGATACTGAAGGAGGAAGATGAAAGTAAAGAAGAGCAGATCAAGGAAGAGAGATGAAGACGTAAGATGATATTTACCTCTTGACACTCTCCTCAACCTGTGCCGTAAACACTGGATCCATCTAAAATGAAATATCAGAATATTATCATCTTGAGGGGCCCAAATATATCACAAAATACATCAAGCATAAAATAATATACATTATTACACAGCTGTCTGGAATACTTATTTCTGATTGGTCAGTCGCAACATACCAGGGTATGTTAGTCCCAGTTAACAACCTCTAAATAACACAGGCTCATTTGGGAGCTTCGATTCACCTTGACCATCAGTGAATACACTTAATTCCATATACTTACATCTATATTTATGTTTATCTGCTTGTCTGTCATGACACCGTTTGGACTGTTTTGGGCTGATTGGCAAGGTCTTGTGAATGAATAATGCGCAAGTTACTCCACAATGTTACTTTTTGGTTCGGTCAGTTTTGCATTTAAATAAAAAATTATAAGCTATTATGGCTCAGAACAATGTTTTGTGTCTAATTGTGTATGTTTTGAGGCAAGTAGCTGTGTTGTGTAATGTAATTGTAATTAAAAATAAACTAAAAATAAAAACTGTTTAACCCAAAAGGCGCCAAGAAAAAAAAAATCCTCCTGAATCCCGGTATTTACAGACCAGTTACATAGGGAAATGTTAATTTTATATGATCAATTATATATCTTTGATAAGCAGATTCTGTGATTCTGTGATTAAAGCAAGCTTTTTTCAGCTTTACTTTCTCTTTAACATCAAGCCCTTCCCGAGCAAGGCTGATCTTGAGAAAGCCATCCATGCTTTTGTTAGTTCGCGTTTGGACTACTGTAATGCACTTTATGTTGGAGTTAACCAGTCGTGTCTTCATCATTTGCAGCTTGTGCAAAATGCAAATCTCTACTCCCTCCACTGGCTCCCTGTAAAGTTTAGAATTGATTTAAAACTTTTGATACATTTTTTTAACTTTTGCACATTCACAAACCCAGCAGAGCTTTGAGATTTCCGTCAAGATATAAGCAGTGGGGTGATCGCTCTTTTGCAGTGGCAGGTCCTAAACTTTGAAATACTATTCCCACTGAGCTTTGTACAATTACTGACCTGACACTTTTTAAAGTTAAGGTTAAGACAAATTTCTTAAAATTGGCTTTTAATGCATAGCACTGACACTTCTTTATGTTTTAATGTTTGTTATATTTTGTTGATATTTCTTGTATTGTTTTGCATTGTCTGCTTTTTAGGTGTGCTGTATAATTTGCTTTTCCCTGTGTAAAGCACTTGGTCAACCTTTGGTTGTAGTAAAGAAAGTACTATATAAATAAAGGTTGATTGAAGTTTAAATTAGTCCACTTATCAAAAACACACACAGCAACTTAATTTAGAAAGACAAACTCAAATTATGAAACGTGGTTCACCTAATGTCAATCAAATTCTTATTCGCTTCCAAACTGAAAAAGTCCACTTCGCTTCACGTGCCAAATCACTTACAGTTGTAAACCGACCTGACCTACATACGACAGATCTCATATTACAGTTCATAACCAGTGCATTAAACCATCCTCACAAAGACAGCTCCCCAAAAAAAGACTATTATCGTGGAAAAATACAATGTTCAGTCAAGGAAAAATAACCTTTTCACAACCCTAAACAACAACAACACAGGTAGGCTAAGTTATACGCGGACTATGAACAATACATCGTAAACGCTTTTTTATCATAACCGATACCAGCTCTTTCAATGAGGATCAAAA